>VWZW01007084.1:96966-157495 GCA_013397115.1 Edolisoma coerulescens
CTGGGGCCGGGGGGAGCAGCCGGCGGCGCCTTCGCGCTCCCTCGGTGTCCGCGCAGCCCCCGCGAAGGTGCGCGGAGCGCTGAGGGCGGCCGCAGCCCGGCTCCTCCGGCGCCGCTCGCACCCCCGGGGCGCCCGCTCCGCGCTGCTCCGCGCCCGCAGGGCCCGAGCGCGGTGGCGGCGGCACAAGGCTGGGCATTTCCCCCGTTTTTCCCCGCCACAGAACGCCGAGATACGCGGAGCAGATGCCGGTGTAGGCGCTTAGCGGACCTCGCTTGGGAAGGGCTGGGGGATTTGGGGGAGGCTGCTCTCCAACCGGCACTGCCCGTAGTTAACTGCCGGCTGCAGTTAAAATTTTAGCAGCAGCAACAGCTTTGCGATGCTTTCCGGGAATGCTGCTGCCTGGGAGCTGGTGTTCCGGGCGGCCCGCGGTACGCCGCCGCTCTCTCCTAGATGGCAGTGCTGAGAGCAGGAGAGCTGCCGGTGTAGGCAATAAAGTGCTGGGAGCCTGGAGACCTGTGCAGCTGCATTTTGGTAGAGTTATGGATGGAACAGAAGAACATTCATGTGTGCCCTGTGAGCTTATTTGCAATTAAGACCAATTTTTTTCTTCAAACTGTGCATATGGTTATCTTGTTATGCAATTACGTTTTGGTGAGACTGTGATTGTTATGTTATGTGAGAAAGGAAAAATTAATTTAGTAGGTTAAGCCTTGGTATTGCAGCGTTATTTACAAAGTTGCCGAGGTTCGGATCCAGTTCTGCTGGCTGCCACCTGATTGGCAATGATTTACAGCTGGTGTTCAGGTTCTGTGCTTGTGTTAGAGCAACAAATCTCAGATTCAGAAGAAATGTGGCTGCATTATCCTTTCTTTTTTCTTTACTTACAAAATGTTGCATATACCGAGGAAGCATTTTTTTTTGTTTGTTTGATCATAATGTTTTGTTAGTTTGAGATGATAACTTCCTTGTTGCAGAAATTGTGCAGTTAATGGATCAAGTTCAAATCTCAGACAGAGCTCACGTTGATTTCAAGTTGTGTGGTACATGACAGAGTGCTGAATTTTACTGTGTGGGATAGCTGAAGTAAATTTTCTCACTGCTTGCTCTACACTTCCAGTTTGTTCCTTTGGAGTAGCAGAATGTAGTGATTTTGCCAATGTTCTCGTTGATATATTTGAGTTAGTGTTGAACATCTGAAACCAAGGATTGTTCAGGGGCTCAGTATGTGCCCATTGAGAGAGAAAATTTAGCCAATTGGCTTGAATGTGGATAAAACGGACAGTAGAACTCTTACGCTACATTTGCATGTAATGAGTCCAGACGTTCTCAGTAGGTATGTGCAGAAAGGTAAGCACATCACATTTGCTTGTTTTATTCCTTTTGTTATAACTGGACAGGCATTATTCTTTGTAGTATTGTGTCATTGGTTTGTTGGATTTTTTTACTTCTTATTTAGCAGTATTATGGTTTAAGGGCTTTAAAATGTTTGTCACTCTTCTGCAGAAAGAGTTGCCAACTGGATGTCATGCATGTAAAACTAGAACAAGAGCCTTTAAATAGCAAAACCACCAATTTAGTAACAATTTAGTGTGATAAATGGCAGAATACACAAAAAGAATGCAAATCTGAACAATTATAGCATGCATCTTTTGGTATTAATATTGATTAAGTACAAAGCACAGAAGGCAAATAAACATATGCAGCTTTTAAGCACCTAAACTGGTTTGAAATGGAAGAGCTGTTTTCTGGTATGTGGTTTTTTTCTGTTGCAAGGTTTATGCCTTAAAAAAAAGTGTGGGATGGGGGAAAAATCAGAGAAGTTTTTACAAGCATTTCTTTTGTTTTCTGGATCTCAGAATTCCATTATGTAGCAGGATGCTTTCCAGTATCTGCTTTCTCAGTGTCTGGAAAGGCAGATGTTGCTGCAGCAGGAGCAATTACACTGATTTGCAGCACAGTAAAAAAAAAAAAAAAAATTTGTTCTTTCTGCCTCTGTCTAAAAAGGTCAGCCATGCAGCTCTGGTTTGGGCTTGTCAACAGAAGAGATGAGACAGGGAACTTAAGTTTGTTCAACAAAGGGACTGAAGTGATGTACAGTTAGGAAATTTCTGTTTCAGGAATAAAATGAGTAAATTTGCCTAACCGACTGCACTGAAGAATTCCACTTGCTTGGCTTTACCTCACAATTGTCCACAAACCAACCCTTGCTGAAAGGCAGGGAGTTTTGCTAGGTTTGGATGGTTGTTAGTTGCTTGACCAGATTACTCTGTCCTGTGGAATGTTGAGTCCAAAGGTGGAAGAGGCAGTGGAGACTAGAGCCCTGTAGGCTTTTGTAGAAGAGCCTTTCTGACTTGTAGCTTTTTAAAAGGTGCATGACAGAATCCCCTGACTGAGTACTTTGTTTTCACCTTCTTTTTCAGTTGCCTGCTTACCCTGTGTAGGCCACAGCAAAGTGTGACTGATGTGACCCAAGATTCAACCTATGATGGGGCCTCTGTTCTTGGTTTAAACTGATGCTTAGAGAGTTTATCTCGAGTTTTCAGAGATAATGTGTTTCTACTTTAGAGAATATTTGAGACTTCCTTGCAAAGAGAACATGCAAATGAAATTTAAGAACTGAAGGACTGATTTGCACTAGAGCATCTTTAGTAGAATAAGGCCAGAAGAGATGCAGAGTGTGTGTGGGTGCTGTGTGTATCCATGCTACCACATAGAGAGCAAGCCTTCAAGAAGGGCAAGGGTTTTGAACAACTTTGGAAGGTCACAGTATTTTTCATGTTGTGATGGAACTCATGTTCTTTTCAGACTCCTCACTTAATTATACGGAACCAAATTGTCCTGTGTTTTTGAGCAACATTTTAAAGAGCTAGTATGGTAATAATTCACATTAGAAATCAGATTCAAGCTCCTGTGTTGTAAGAATCCTGATCTGTGACCAGCTAGAATGACAGTAAGGTGTATGTTATTGGTTTATGTCTTTTTTGCTTAGTCCTTCCTTGTTTAGAGACCTGCTGCATGTAACCTGACTCCTAACCTGTTTGGGGCAGGAGCAGCCTTGCCTAACTTGTTTCAGTAGGGCTCAGATCCTTGCTCGCAGCTCTAAAAGATGGGTGTAATAGAAAGTAACAGTCTGACCCTGGTTTAAGGTCATGAGTAGCTGCCCAAAATATTTAATATTTTTAGGACTTGGATCTCTAGCATAATTTTTTTTTTCTTGTTTTCTTTGTGATTCAGTATCATAACCAGTTTCATTCTGTGTTTAACTTCTGTGTGCATGGGTAAAACAGCTAGACAGTGCAGCTTTCTGTATTTTCATAGCAATTCTGTCCTGTGGACACAAATGCATGTGCTAACAGGAACTCGTTTGTGACACAAACTCACCCTTCAGGTATAAGCAACTTGCCTAAGTTACAGGGAGATTGTGACCTCTGTTATCCATCATCAGATAAATACCTTTAGTTATTGCAGTATATAATAAAGCCATTTAGACCATCTTTTAGAAAAGAATTACATATGTGAGGCTGGGCTCAAATAGGAGTGAGTGCCAGCAAGAGCGAAAGGTACACGTAATATATTTTATGTACATGCATTTGTTTGGGATGCTGACTGTCTTTGTAATCCTGTGTGTCCAAACCTGGCACCTTCAGATGGGCCAGAGTTTCAGGCAGGTTTTGAAAGCTTCAATGAGAAGTCACCAATCACTGCAGTGTGCAGAGCCTGCTCCTCGCTAGTTTTGCCCACTGCCACACCCACAGCTAACATGTCACCATCTAAACTGGTGTCTGTGTGGATACGCTGCTTCATCAAACTGCATAAGCTATGACACAGCTAGTCTTAATTACACTGCTTTTTAACAATCATTCAAGTGTTGTAGTCCGTGTATCACTAGAATTGTTCTGCCCCTTGATTGCCTGCAGATCATGTTTCATTAGAAGTGCTGATGAGCACCCAGGACTCTCAAGGCAGCAGTTTTGTGCAAGGTAAGAACATTGCTTAAAGCAGCTGATGGAGGATAGAGCTCCAGAGTTCCTGGCAGACACTGACAGCATAAGATGTCACTTTAGTCTAGTCTGAAATTGTGTGTCTGAAGGAGAATTGGATGTCCTTGACTTTACAAGAAGTTTTTGCACTGAAGAAACTTAATAGTGGGTTAGAGACTGCTTTCAGGACCTGTGTAGATACGTTTGTTTCTGTTCAGTTGCACTAATATGACTGGAGCAATTAGATTTTCTCTACAAGTGAGTGTGAATTGAAGCACTCTACATTAGAGAAAGAAATTTTATTTATCCTGGTGAACCTGTGATCTGCACCCATGAGTTCTGAATGACTTTGTTTCCAGAACTGCTTGGAAATCAAGGAAATGGATGGTGTAAGCTGTACAACGTAACTGGTTCCAAAGGAGTCTCTGTTTGGAAGCTGTGTGTTCCAAAGCTCTTGGTTCACTTGCAGAAGGCTCTTTGAAACCTGCAGCTGACAAAGGCCATGAAGTCCTTGATGTAATGAAATATGCAGAATATCTCATATGAATGATTTCTATACCCTTGCAAAATTTGTTTTATCACTGAGGCCTTTTGCAGCATAGGCTCCTGTCAGTAGGGAACAGGTTGGAAGTTGGGAGGCTGGGACACTAACACTGCATGCGATGCCCTGAAATGCATTCCACAGTTTGTAACCACAATATTAAATACAAACCCAACACAGTTCTTGGCAGATAACTGATTGATCGCTGCTTGGGGGAAATCACTGGATATTTTAGTGGCCAAGTCTGGTTGATTAAGATTTTTCCATTTCAAAAAGTGGAAGAATCTTCTCTCTGTCTTCCATTTCCTTTCATCTTTATTTCACAGTAAAAAACAACAAATGCAGAAAGAATCTTGCGAAATGCATTTCTGTTTGTAAGTAGGCAGTTATCACATGCTGTCTCTCATTCCTATGTGACCCTGAGAGATGTGGGAGATGTATTTATTTAATTGGGAAATGGAGGGCTAATTTACATACGGAAATTCATTAACATTAGCATACCAGGCTTATTTTCCACACATGCACGGCCCTTATACAATCAGACTGTGAACTGGAAATGTATATGCCTAAATATTTGGAATGGCTATTCTGGTGTGTAGCCCTGTGCAGACAGACTCTTAGATTTGAATTACTATTGCAGGAGTTGGTGAAATCAAATCTAAACCTAAAGGAGAGTAAGACAATGAAAGGAGCCCTTTAACAGTACAAGTAGAGGTGTAGCAAGAGCACGAAGATCTTTGAGGAACATGTGCTTTGGTAAAGATACACATTTTCATCTCTGAACCCAGTATGAGAAGTTAAGGCTAAAAATCCTCTTAGATATCCACTCCTTTGTTTGTTCTATATGTGTTGAGTGAACAGAATATTTTATATTTAGAGGAATACTTTGTATTTACAGCTGTAGGTGTTTCTTCAGGTAATGATGTATCTTGTGTTACTAGTGCAGTGAAGTGACTCTGTGACGCTGGACTCTATCCTTGTGGGTCCCTTCCAGCTCAGAATATTCTGTGATAAAGATTTGGTACTTCTTGAAATGCGTGTTTACTGAAATCAGTTATACCTAGAAATCCCAATGTCCCTAGATCCCATGAGCTGATGTGTACATCTTTATTAAAATGCAAGGGGTACAGATAAAGAGAACTCACATTATGTGCTATTAAGAATTAGATGTTGAAAATTGGTGTATGAATAGCACTAGTCTGTAAACTTCAGTTAATAAAGTATAAAATTGTTTTAAATAAATGGCTAAGGAGGAGCAGACACAGGACAGTGGGGGCTGTTGATATCAAGGAACAAGCAAGATGCTTGAAGGAAATTGTCCTTTCAAAAAAAAAGGTGAATTATTTGTTAAAAATCAGTTAGCAGTTTAGATTTTCTTTATAGTGCACAAAGTTTAAGTTATGTTTCTCATGTCTGAAAGTAATTGACAGTGGAATATTTGCACTGTGGGACCACATCAGTCCATGAACTCATTTCAAAAGAGAGTCAAAAGATGCATTATAACAAATTCAGTCTGGCTTGTGAGAAAATATATTCTAAAATTGTGTAAATTAAAATTGACAATATTTTCTAAAATAAGAATTTTTTGAGGAGATATAATTTAGGATGTTTTGTTCACCTTCGGTTATTTTTTTTTTTTAAACCTGTATTGTTCCTGACTTTCTAAGCAGAGACTTGAAACTTTCACATTCTTAAAGACTGAACAGGACCATTTGTATTTACTAATATGAAGTTTGTGCACAGCTCCTTTCATTTTGAAACTGTAGCATGCTGCTTAAGTTACCGCTTAATTCCCTTCTGATTTCACCTCTTAGTGAGGGTGGCTTAGATAAATTTAGATGATGACTTCATTTGGAGCAGTGTACACATCTCTTTCAAGATGAGGTTGTATCTTTTTTTTTTTTCCCCCCTAATTCCACACTCCAGAAAATAGCAATCCTTGTGGTTTCTACTCTGAGACAAACATTTCCTTTTTCCCTTTAGATAGTTGCTACTCCCCTTCAGTGGGAAGCCATATTCTGTTCATAACATCAGTGATATGAGTTTCTAGTGGTATCTTAGAGCTTGTTAGAAAATACAAATGCTGGCATTTGGTAAAGAACTCTTCTGGATATTTTTGAATAACCAAAACCATTGGGGAAAAAAAGCTCAGAATTTTGCACAGTGAGGGTATTTGCTCTGAATTTTATCTCTCAGTTGCTATAAATAATAACCATTTTCATAATAGATGACTTGCAGTCTGTAAAAGCAGGTCATTCCAATTATTACCTTCTTCCTCTTCCTGCTGTTTCAATGGCAGGAGATTTTTAGCAGCCAACATCATTGCAGGCATTTCTAGGCAGATGTGGCCACTTCATGGGTGCAAGATAAGGGGAAGGCTCCACTGGGGTGTAGCAAGCTTTGTGTCCTTTGGGAAGGCAGGGTTTTAAGGGCTAAACCAACAGTTACCATGGGTTTTGTAGCCCCATTCCTGCCTCCCACCAGGAGTACAGCTTTTCTTCACTTGTGTAGAATGACAGTTGTTAAGTGAACATTAGGGGATGGGGAGAACAGCACTTGAGAAGTTTCTCCTTTGGTTGAGAGAAGTCCAGGAGAGCGAAACAGCCTATTGAACCTGCTCACTGACCCCAGCTGGTCTCTGAAATTTGGGTTGTCGCAGCAGTCCATGGGCAGTTGTCACGTGCAGCTGTAGTGACAACACAGACAGCAGCAGCTTTTCCACACAGACACTCTGGAGACCTGTTCTTACAATTAGCTGTTGATTAGGCTACCTACTCAAAAGGGAGGCTGCTGGATCTCCCTGGATGCATTCCATGTGTTTCATTTTGCAGCTCATACTGGTGTCTTGGAATTGACCAAAGTTTGGGATAATTAAAATACAGGCATATACTCCCATAAAATGGTAAGGAAGGCAGACCATTGCAGGCCTGCTAATGGCAGTGAGAATCCATATGGGCTTGAGGTTTCATTTTTCTCCACTCTTGCAAGATTTAGGTCATAATGTTTAGGTCAGGACACTTAGAAGCAAGCTAGGCATCTTGATTCAGCCTCCCTAAGAGAGTACTTGTTTTACCAGAGATGTTATTTGAGGCATTCCTTGGATATGTGATACCACTTTTGAATTTACTGTCAGTTCACTGAATTACACTTGCCTGTTTGTTTATTTTTTTGGATTGGTTGGTTTGTTTGGTTTTGTGTTTTAATGCAGGTAAATAAAGTATGCTTAATATGTTTTTTCCCAGCATCATCCAGAGATTCTGGGGAAGGGAATTCATTTTATTTATCAGGCAGTGCATTTTTTTCTCGTGGTTCTGCAGAGTCCTTTTTCCTTTTAGGAACAGAGACTTGCTGCATCCTTCCTGTACCTTCAGTGGTTGAGTATGGCTAAATTTGTTTATTTTCTTTAGCAGAATGCCTTCCATTTGGTGCTCCAACAGCATCTGTTCCCTCATTTTCAGTATCAATAACAGTGTATATTACCAGAGTGGGGCTTGGCTGAAGCTGCTTCCTTCAGGAGCAGAGCCTCCCTTGCCAGTGGAGATCACTGCCACCATTCCCTTACCCTGACCGAAGCCTCTGTTCCTTAAGTCTCAGAATAGCAAGCCAGAGAGGTGGAATAATTTAAGTAGTTGCCTTGTTTCATTCCTCTTCTAAACATGGAAATTGGAGCCTGCAAACATTCGTAAGATGAAACGTTGGCACAGACATGGTAATTTCTGTGAAACTGCAGATGTGACTACTTTGTTATGAAACTGCTGGGAGCTTCAAGAATTATTGTAACAAATCCTGTGACTAAAAAGCATGTAATGGCTATTTTATTGTGCTGGTGATTGCTTTTGCACTTCAGAGCCTGTTTGGAATGGTCACGTAATTAAAATAGTTATTATTTTCTTGTAAATTAGAAGAGGACTTCTCTCATACTTGCATGATGCCTGACTTGCAGCAACAGACACAAGGAGCTGAGTGCCCAAATGCTGTCTGTATTTTAGCCTGATAGTTACTGTTTTAAACCATGTTCTCAGATGGTGCTCTGTTCTTTGTGGTAAATTACTGCAAGCACGTGTAACATTCTCCATGCTATGTACATTTTCTGACATCCCTAACTTCTTAATTATATTGTCCCCAAAGCAGGCACTGCCATTTGCTCTTTTATCTCTTTTGAGCTTTTTGCATCATTTACAACTGTGTATGTCCTGAATTTTATAGGAAAAAACATCATCCCTTTGAATTTCCTATGAGCTCTCTAGCACTGTAACCCCTCAGAATCCTGATTGGAAATGCTATAGATACTGAATGTCGTTTTGGCCATTGTCATTTGTCTGTGTGTTGCCAGTGGGCAGCAGATCACAAATGGAGATTCAGTGCTCTAAAGTTATGTAGTGATGCTAAATAATGAACCAGCAATTAAGCAACAACGTTTTATCTGCAGTGTAGTCTGTGCAACTCAGAACATCAATTTTCAGTCTGTTATCCATGAGTAGATTAGATTATATTATATTAGTTTAAATTGAGAACTGTTGCTTTGTGTTAGCCCTGGGCATGACTTTAATTTAAACGTACTAACTTTAATAAAGGGGATTTTTAACCCCCCAAAAATGGTGGAGGTGGTAAGATACTGATTTAGGCAGGATGCTGATTCCAGTGTTTAGACAGAAGAGCTTATTGTCTATGTATCCAGGATTTAGAAAAAGATTTTCTTCTGCTTGGCAAGCTTGCTTCAAAGTCCTGCTAATGCTAACTCTGGCTTCACTGTGTTCTGTCACAGTCTAGTGGCCTGGGATTTGTAAAGCTGTGCCTATGAGATTGCTGATTACACTGGGAAGAGAAGACAGTCCAAAGCTAGCTGGAATAGTGTCTGCTGTCATTTGGGAGTTTGCTTTATTAAGGCATCTGGCTTACTCCCTTGGTTGTTGATGCTGAACAGAAATTGAGAGTAGGTCTCTAAGCTAATTTATTGTCTGTCCTTGAAACCGGATGTTTATTCCAGTTTGGAATACAGAGTTTCCTATCTGAGCCTACAAGCTTTTCTTCCTTCTTTTTTTCCCAGCTGATACCAATCTCTGCTGCTCTGTGCATGGCTTCCACCCTGTCCATCTGTGTCCATCACCTCTCCAGCCCAAGTGTTAGCTCCTGGAGCTTTTTATTTCTCTTCCTCTCAGAAAGAGCTGAGTAACCTTCTGCCACAAAGGTTTCAAACCAGGGAAGCACAAACTGCCTTCTTTGTCCACTACATCCTGTCAGATTAGCAGCTTCTGATTGATAGTGATATTGCCAAGTATGAAAGAAGCAGCTTTTCCCCAGGAGCCTTGGAATCCCTTGGTTGTTAAGGGACTTCATCATGAGCTGAAATGAGCTGATGGCCACCACCACGGGATACATGAAACTAATTTGTTTCTGGTTTCTTTGTTCCTCTTCTGCAACTGATTGCTATGGACATCACTCTGATTCTGAGAACACAGCAGGCGTTCGGAAACATCATCTTGATATCCTGGAAAATGCCTCATTAATCCATCCAGCCATTTTTAGGCCTTTTCCTGGAATACTAAACTTAAGCATTGCATTTACCTGGTTGTAACTGCTGATTTTCTTCCTTGGTTGCTGCATGATTTTAGGAGCTGATGTTTCGTAAGTTACCAGGGGTAGAGATGAGCAGAAATCTGAGATCTTGCTAACATGTCAGGCTAGATAGAGCCTTGCTTGCTTGTCATAGTGATTTGCATGGTGTTGGTCTTTTGCCCTAGAGAAGCATTTTTTTTCCTGTTGTTTGAGAACAGGTCTCAGACCTTAGATCAGTATAAATTTCAGAGCTCCTCTGCTGTGTTAATCCCTCATTGTGTTATTTTGGAGCTGTTAATTGATGATAATTCTGGATGCTTAACACATTTTGAGGATTCCTAAACCTTTTTCTGGCAGACTCAGTGACACTGGTTGATGTGGGGAGTGGTTTTAGGGAAGCAAAGGTATTAGAAGGCAGAAGAAGCTGTTTCTCTTTTGTGTCTTTTGTGTGCAGTGGAGCCATGAAAAACAAGAGCTGGAAAGGGTGAGAGAGTGATTGTTCCTATCCCCCTCTGCACCTGCCAGGCTTTCACATTTGAAGAGTGTGATGCAGAAGCAGAGCTCCATCTGCTGATGTTCCCTTTTATGTGAGATAGCTCCTCAGAGAAGGGGGTCTTACACAGATGACTTTGCTGACCTGTGTTTCTGTGTACACGCCGTATCATATCTGTGGACATGTTGTTAACTACTGCCCAGAAAGGGAAAAGTGAGAAATCAAGTCTGTTCCAGGGCTGGAGAAAGTAAGCACCCTTTTTAGTTGTGTGCAGGTCATCATTTCCAAGCAAGGTTTAGCATCTTCACAAAACTTGGACCAAGATAACTTCAGACATTACCCCAAAATGAATCTTGGTTTTTCTTCATGTGGAACTTGGATGGCAGAGAGGACAAGGTCAGACTATGTGGTGTTGGCTGGCAAGTCGGGAAATTTCAAGGCCTGTCCACAAAGGCATAGGTATTTTTTTTCTGTCTGAAAGGATTCTGATACTCAGCTGAGGGGCAAAATCTGCTCTTCTTTTTTGGTTTGAAGTGGTGTCTAGGGAAGAGGAAAACAGTATTGGCAGCAGCTTCATTTGCTTTGAACATTATGTCTGTCTTTTCCCTGGAGAACTCATTAATTTTTAAGGCTGTGGCAGCAATAGGCTAAAGGGATACAGTAGTGATACCCTGACGGTCTGAGATAGTGCATTCATCCTTTTGGGATAAGCAGTTCTGCTCCCTTCAGAGATTGTGTGACACCCCAAGATCGCTGGGTCAGTCTAACCTGAGAAGGCAGCTGTTTAGCAAACAGGAAGATGCCATTTGCTATAATAATGGAAACAAGAAAACTGTTGGTTTTAGAGCATTATGTGTTCTTTTTAGAGCATTGTCTGCTCTCTGATTGGATCCTCCTTAAGATTCATTTACCATGCTACTACACTCCACCTGTTTGTAGAAAAGGGGTTTATGCAAGAAGGTCAGGCTCACCATGGTTTATACTGGGGAGACAACAGTGTGTGAAAGACAAGGTTCTGAGTGACATTGATTTCTCCTGAGTAATTGCTAGTCAGGAAGAGTGTTGATTGTTGACTTACAGGGTCTTAATGTTGTGGATGGATAAGCTTTTCAAATGTGGATATGTTAAGGGCAGTCATGTTTCAGGTACATGTATATATGGCCCTTTTGTAGCTTGAAATGTCCAAATACTTAACAAAATCAAGTAAAAACACTGTCCTACTGTGGGAAGTCTTATATAGGACAGGGTGGGGAGCTCCTGAGTCCTGACCTAGGAACTGAGTTGTTATACCCAACTTCCTTTCTAAGAAAAGTCATAGCACACTGCCACTGCCTTCTGAGGCACAGCCTGAACTCTGTGAGAAACATGTGGCTTTTTAAAAATGGGTAGGTGCTTCAAAGGGGCAGTAATCAATGCTGGGCTGGCAATAAACAAGCAGGGGAGGCTGTGGCATGGCCCTGGAGCCCTGGTACAAGTTTGTTGTCACCTGTCACACAGCCACAATGCATGGGGCAGGATAAAAGGGGGACCCCTGCATGCCCCAGTGTTGGGGCTGTGGTTCACAAGTGGGACAGACCTGGCTGCAGTCGAGGCCTGAGGCATTCTGCAGGCAGTTCTTGGGTACACGTGCCCAGCTGTGAAGGTACCAGGAGTCTTGAAGGATACAGGACATTTAGAGGCACTTAGGACAGTGAAGGATGGAGGCAGTTAACCGATGCACCTCCATTTGGTACTGGAAGCATTTACTGGCTTTACTTTGAGCTTACCATCCTTACTGCTAACCCTTCTGGCCTTACTTGAGTACTGAGATGGTTTAATGCAGATTTGGATGGTCGTGAAGTGCCTCTGTCTGCTCTGTCCGTTCTCTTAACAATGTCTAATGCTGCTTCCCCTCTGCACTATTGCAATCCATTTCCAAGAACTGGAAGTCAGAAGCGTGCAGTCTGTTCCAGCTGATGGGGTTGGAAGCTGTAGGGGCTCCAAATTAGATGCTATGTAGCTTCTAGTTAAAAAAACAATGCCAAGATACCGTGAAATACTCCACATACAAACATCAAGGGGAGAGTAATGCTCCATCTAATGTAAATTATATTCAGTGCATAAAGCTCTTAGATGTACTGTATATTTCATCGTGTTTGCAAGTTTATAGGGCTTATCTTCTGGGCCCTGGACTGTAAACACCGTCAGCCCTGTGATGGAAGAAAGATCAAGCTCTTTAATCCAAGAATAAAAGAGAAAGTATAGATGGACAGGGTCCAGAGCACAGAAACACCTTTGTGCTTTAAGACCCATGGATGTAGATGTGTACTCAGACACTGGGGATCCCTCATTCTTTGGGGGGATGCTGTCAACTCGTGTCCCACTGAGATTAGACTCAGGGGCACTTACTACCTGCAGAATTCAGCCTTAAATGCCTGCCAGAATGTTCTCTGCCTTTGTAACTTGGAATAGTTCAAAGCTTGTCCTTTTTTTTCAAATTTTAATTTTTTTTTTATTTTTAAAATTAAAACACAGAATCCAGTCTACTGTGGTACTAACACTTTCTCTCCACCTCCCTCCCAGAGTCTCTCTTCCTGGACTGGAACCCTGTATATAATTTTTCAGCAAGTTCCAGGGGTTTTTTTTGCTAACATATGAGGGATTTAAAGCCTAAATGCTGGCAAAAGCTTAACTAGCCTATTGCAAATGTGTCACTATTCATTAAGGACTCTCTAGGGTGCAGTATGTTCCTTGGTGGATTGGCTTCCTGGAAATTTAATGGCAGTTTGTGAATTGGCATCCAATTTTGTTTTTAGTCTATCTCCTGCTACTATAGAAAGCAATTTTGGTTCTGATAATTTGAGAGATTCTGTTTTGCTTTGCTTTACTTTCATGCTGTACTTTAGGCAGGAGGATGAGTCAGCTGGTGCGATCTTTGAGAAACAGTACAAAGAAAGATTTCTTTGAGTCCACTTACTCTTCTAGAAATTAAGCAGGATATTTATGCCCAGCCATCAGTAACCAGTTGAATTCCTATCTCACCTGTGGGTGAAGTTCAGTTAAGTTCAGAAAAGGCACCTGAGACTTGTGTGTAATTCTAGCTTTATTTCTTTACAGTAATTTTATGGAGGTTGAGATAAGAATTATAGGGTGCTGTGGGATTTACTTAGTTCCTGGTACATCTGGAGGGGAGATTATTTTGATTTTAAGAAGTCTTGAATTGTTTTTAATTATGGCATGCTACAATATTCTGCAGTACTTACATGCTGTCCATATTGTGCAATAACTTTCTAAATAACTTAATGTACGGGCGTAGTCATTCTGGAATAGTTATTGTTTAAATACTCATCCTTTTATACTGTGACATAACTGTTTTCTGTAGGCAAATTCATAAATGTTACATAGTTTTGGGGAGCTCCAGCTGTAAGACCCAAAGTGGCCTGTGTAGAAGAAATTATTTTGTGTAGAATTGCTTAGATAAAATATCAGCTTTTATAAGATCAACCCCTCTTAAAAATTGCCATTTTGTTTTCAGCTTGTTTCTTGTCAAATACTTTCCAGTCACTTAATGTAAATGCTGAAGAACCAATATTTCTTATAAAAATATTTAAAAAAAAAATTTAAGAGAATAAATGAGTTAGTGGATCATTTAAAATGCTTCACTCTAAAAACAGCTGTCCGTTTTGAAGCAATAAAATCCCCACGTGGCTGAGTTTGGTGGAAGTTCTTAATGTAATCTTAAACCATATAGCAAAAGTGCCTCTAAGTATCTCTTCATGTTCCCACAAACTACTTGACAAGCTCTCTGGACGTATACTGAATTCAAGTTCAAATACCTGCATTTGTATGTTGCCTGTGATGGCCCTCTGTTACTTTTGTGACCTGTACCCTGGCTCACCTGGAAGCACACAGGCACCACTAGGACTGAGATTCATGTGGGTGGGAAGGGGCATTGTATCAGTGGTTAACTTACAGATAAAGAAAGGGAAAAGTTGCAGCTGTGCAGAGAGGTGGATGCAGAACTGGGTAGGACTGGTAAAAGGGTGACAGGCCATGTGGCTGGACAATATCTTGTTTTCAAATCAAATTTCTCTGATGCAACTGCAGTCTGCATCACAAGTCTCAGTGCTAATGGACAGAAGGTGTTTACTCTCTCTGTGTCCTCTTAGAAAGATGACCTTGAAAGATTGTGTGGATTTTGCTGGGGTTGCAAGACTGGACTCAAAACTGACTCTGTGGATCTGGTATTCTTAATACTCTTTGGAGTCCTAGGCAAAAAAATGTAGTAATCTTGATGCTTGCTGTTGTGCTTTGTGAAATGCAGTGAGAGGGAATTATCCTTACTGCGTGAAGACTAAGAACTAAGGAAGCTATTGTGACCACTTGTAGTGGCAGGCTCTGTAGCAGTTTTTGTCTGTTACGTGGGAGGCTTAGGTTTCATCAGTGGAGAATTTAATTTCCCCGTTTCACCGAGGTTGGATTTTTACAGAACTGTAACTCTGTGTACCTTTGCAGAATCTGCATGAGAGCTGAGCTGATTTGTGTTGAGACAGATCTCCCACACGGCTGTGAAAACAAGTGCACAAATTCAGAGTAGCTGGGTGTAAATCTGAAGTAACTGTCATGGAGATTGATGTGCTCTCTAGGAGTTAATCCAGATTTACATCAGGGAAACTGTGACCAGAATCTCCCAGGATTCATCTTTGCTAGACTGTAGTAGCTCACTAAATTAATTGCTAATTAACTTGAGATGGTTGATTATTGTGGATGCTTCCCACATATTTCTTCTGTCTTACTGTCATCAAATTGGAAGACAGAGCTCCACTAGATCAGACCAGATCTTACCTGTTCTGAACTCCTGCTTGTCAAAAGCTGTTCCCTTCAGCTAGATATGAACTCTGAGTGCAGTCAGCAGACATTACACCAATGAAGTAACTGCAGTACACTGCAGTCCTCAGGAATCTAAACTTGTGCACATTTGGGTCAAAACCAGCAGGGACATGGCAGCCCATACTGCTGAAGGCAATTAGAATAAGCAAGGGGTTTAGAGAGGTCCTGCAAGGTAGTCCCAGATTAGCCTTGAAGGCTGGCCTTGCCAATTTCTACAGTGGAGTGGAGTAGTGTGAGACTTCTCCTTGGCATAAGTGCAGTAGTCAGTGTGAAGTGGTTTCACCGCTGAGATATCCAAGCGATGGCATTGAGCTACCTCCACTCAAAACACTTCTTCCACTGTGTGTGTCAAAAAGCAGTTGCTTTGGTGCTTTTGTTAATTCTATACAAAGGAGGTTGTAACATGAAGTATCTTATGGTAAAATAGCAGTTTGCAGTATTCAAGGACATTGGGAGGGAAGTGCCCAGAGCTATTCCTTCAAAGTCTGACAACATTGAGGCACCTCAATGTCTGACAACATTGAGGCACCCTTACTCTTCAGATTAGACCATCAACGTTACACTCAAAAGCCCAATGTATTCTTGTTGCTCAATGTTTCTTGTATAGGTTTAGTACGGCTTAAATGAAATTGGGATGCCAAAAGGATGAGGTGTGTCTGATCCTTCTGTAGTCTGGGCGGTGAAGTTTTATGACAGCCGTACTTGAAAACTAAATTTAGGTTCTGTTCCAGACCCCTCCAGAATGGAGGCAGAGGAGGACAGTTAAAGCAAACCAACTTGAGAACCTCTAATGCCCTTGAAAATGGTAAAAGGATCTGTGCCAGCGTTGAAAGCAAAACTAAATTAGGCATCTATTTAATAAAAGGTCCTTATTCTTAAATAAACACGTTGTTAGGTCCCAACAGAGAATGTGAATAAACAGCGTGAATTTAAAAGTTGCCCTTTTCTTTACAAATGTGCTTCACAACCTCCCAGACCTTGGGCTTCACTTTGAACTGGTCTGCCTGCAGTTTGAACTGGGAGGGCCTGGTCATGCTGACTGCTGAACACCCAGTGAAGATGTAAGGATACAATAAATGGGTGATCGTCTTTCTCGCCTGCATGCGAAAGTAAAGGCATCGTGCCAAGCAAATATGCGCATTAGATGACTAACAGCTCCCACACTGCCAGTGTAGGCAGGGAATATGCAATGCAGCCACATAATGTGTCTCAGAACCATACCGGCTGCGTTTTATTCTTAATGTTTGGTTTTGGTTTTAAATAGGAGTTCAGATCTTTGAGCAGGATGTTTATCTCTATGCACAGAAAACAATATTGGTCATAGCTTTTAATATACGATCAAGTTTTGAGAACCACCAGCTGATATATCTGTTGTGAGTGACATCAGAATTTCAAGTAACTGCTATAAATGCTCTCTAGGATGGCTGTGCATATCATGTGTAATTTTCTGAGTTTACCTTTATTTAGTGGCTAGAAAACAGCTTTGTAAAGAAAAGGAGAATTTTTTTTTCCAGTGGGAATATTGTTTTAAAGTTTTGTATTTAATGTTTGGGTTTGTATTTTATTTTTTTATTAATATTTTTGCCCTGATTGAATTTTGATCACTCTTTTTTGGGTAAAAGTGGTGGGAGGTGTTCACAAAAATCATTATGCTGTAACAAAGAAGTTGAATTTCATTTGATACTTACTTAGCCTTAGTTTTACAATGTACATGTGGATGTTCAATGAGCTGAACCCCCAGGGAACTCCTGTACATCCCTGTAAGCAGAGTGCAGTTCACTTCAGCATTTAATCTAGCAGTGAGCTTCCACTGAAAAGGGTCCCCTTTTCATTCCCCCAACGATGGCTAATCCACACCCCACCCAATTAATTAGTTGTCTGTCAGTTCTGCAAGCTGAAGCAGCAGCCTTGTTGCTGCATAGAAAGCTAAGACAAGGGGATAGCATGCAGTAGAGGAAACTGAACAGGGGATGAAACAAACCCCTCTCTTTCTGCAGTAGTGTAAGGTTAGATCATGCTAAATGCAACATAAAGTGAATCTCAGCTGTTGATGGTTTGGAGGTGGACTTATTTAAATTCCCCAAGAAGTATTAAGGACCCTCTGAACTAAGAACTTTACAACCACAGAATGGTAGACAGTCTCTTGAACTGAATCTTTAAAAAATTGAGAAACAGGAAACCAAAGACAGACTCTCAAACCACCAAGTTACAGTTCTGTGGCCTCACAACTTGGTGATCTAGTGTTCAATGAACAGAGCTCTGTTGTTCCCAGAACTGAAAGTTCTTCATGTTTATCATGCTTATTACTGCCATCTCATAAGCATACAGTATTGCAGAAAGCAGACTTACAGATAGAGAAGAGCTGAAGTCCTCAGATGTTTTCCAGGACATGCTCTCATGGATAGTGGCAGAATCTGCCAGTATCTATTTAGCACTGAGTAGATGTCTGATGACAAACTGATTTTTGAGTTTGAGAAGGAACAAAGCCCTATTTCCCTTACAGACCTATTCAGTAGCCTGTGTAAAATGGATTGGTCTCCGTTTACTCTATTTTAAACACCTGTTTCTTCTATCTTGATCTCTCTCCAAGTTGGCATCCAGATCCCTCATTCCAGTTACGTTGGTTTTGCGAGTAAAAATTGCTCTTATGTGGACTAGCAGTTAGAAGGGGTTGTGTGAAATGACTGGGATGGCAGTCCACAGGTAGTCTGCATTATATAAGCTGTGCTTTCCACCCAGGTGGTTAATTAAACTTGGTGTTCAGATCCCAAGACAGAAACCACTTCTGTGCACACTTCATTTAATAGTGTGTTTCTGTTCCTCTGCCCCTGGAGTCTTAGCCCTGTCTTCTGGTTTGTCCATTCTCAAGAGGGAGAAAAGGGAATTTAAGGACAAAAGGAGAGTGTGTGGCTCCATGCAGACTCATTTTGGGCAAATAGTCTTGTCTGATTGGGGGCTGTACATGGAGCAAGGGTACATCTTACAGCATCACTACAGATTGCCTGAATGATGTGTCCTTTGGAATAGATGCTATGTCCTTCCCAGAAGAGGGAAAAAATGAACAGTAGCAGTAAACCATTTTATCATTTTGTGTTCCATCCTCTGCAATTGCATTACTGTTCTGTGATGATGTTCCTGCAATTTAACCTGCTTTGTTACCCTGTCACTGCCAGGGTATGTATACAGATAATTGTGTCTACAATTTTTTGCTTGCATCTGGGCTGACCATGTCATTGTTTCAGCAAAAATTAACTTGGTAGCTTAAAAAGATGGCATTTTCCTCATACATAGTACGATAAAGTCAATCTTGCTTCCATGAAGTAGTCTGAATGGGCTTCTGAGTATTTGCTACCAGAAATTTGGCAATTGCTTCTCAGTCCTCTGTGACACATCCTCTAGGGGTTTCACACAGCTCAAAATTAGGTGCCGAAATCTTCTCTTAACTTGGAGCCTGGTTTTTCTGGCACTTTTGCACATGAGTGAGTGCCCCTGTAACTGGTTTTAGCTGCTTGTGTCAGAATAACAAAGGACACACCAGAGTTTTGAAACACAGGTCATGCAGTTGTATTGTCTTTATTGTTTAATGTGAGTGGCTTTCTGTAAAACTACTTGCCCTTGAAGGTTTTCCTTGTAGTCAAGGGCAGATGGAATTATGTCTTCTGCATCAGTGTATAGTAGGTGTGAAATGCTGCCAAATCTCAGCATTGTTTTTGTCGCTGTGGCACCGCTAGCCGCGTGCAAGAACCAGGCTGAATCGGGTGAGGTGGAATTCTCATTTTATTATTTAATTCTAAAACTTATATAGACTTTTGAAAGTTTCTCCAGATTGGGTCAGTTCAAAACCTCCCCCTAGGCCGATAGGCCAGGCTGAACTGTCCATCTTTCCAGAGACAGTTTCAATAACATCCAAACCTTATCTTTGTTTATAAAACACAGGGAGAAGAAGAGAAAACTTCCCATGGGAAAGAGTCTGTGCTGTCACATGTTTTCACATTAGTTTTGCACTGATAATAACTGCAAGGTGTAAGTTAATTGAGAATAAGCCTTTATGCATTTTCAGAGGCAGGAGTGATTCCTGTCTTGCTTTAGTGGCATTTTCCTTTGAAAAATACCTGCTATTGGAGAGACAGAAAGATGGGGCATATTAAGCAGTAGATGGGTATTTCTTTCAACAGTGTAAAACTACACCTGTCCCTAAATTACTTGATGGGGAAGGAGGAAGCAGAGGAGGAATGCTTGAGTTTGGAGGCAGTGTAAAGAAAGGAATTAAGTGTGGAGTCTGGCAAAGCATCTGCACTGAATGCAGGCTACAACAGTAGAACATCGTTTAGGAAGAGGCCACTCTCTCTTTATAGAAGAGAATAGAGCTTCAACATTAATTCTTATTCATTTGGCCTCTCTGGAAATGTTGTGATAGCAAGTTCTTTGCACGCTGTGTGTAAAGAAAATAATTCTATACCAACATTTGAATATTGTGATGAACTGCAGGCCCTAAGGGCGGTCAAAGAAAGCATTTGGGGCTTTGTCATTGTAAACAGCTCCACTGTTTAAAACTAGGTGTGATCGGATTACCTTGTGTCAGCTGAACCACAGTAACTGTATGTAAATATTCTTAGTCTACATTTTCAAAAGCACGAACCACTTCTGGCTTGAATTTTAGCTCTTGTCTTCTGCTTGCATTGGACTGAGGGCATGCAGAGTTAATTATATTTCCACTTGGCAGAAGTAATAACCTTTGCTTGCTGGGGCAACCTGTTCAGATACCAGAGCCCTTCGTGTCAAGACAGGAAGTGCTGTATAGAGAGATGTAATATCCTTTATTAGATCACTTGATGTAGTTTGGGGATATAATTTGGCCTTCAGTAGTGGACCAAAAGAAACCAATTGTTTTTATCCTGTGACAGTCCCTTATGAAACCCAGTTACTCCTTGGTTCTGCACCTCATGGCCGTTCTGCTGGAGTGGCGTGAGTGCATTGCAAAGGCTGTTTCTTGGGAGCTGTTGCACACAACTGGCGCCTATGTCATTGACAAGTTTGAGGGGCAGTGGGGGTGCTGAGGGTAGACTCAGAACTATCCACACCACCTTTTTATGGTGCTTGTTAGTTGTTTTGAGTAGCACCTGCTCTGTAAAAGAAAGTTGACTTCCTTTAGGACTTGCCTGCAAGATATCTTTTCTGCTTTTGAGCCTGGACTGAAGAAATCACATCAGAAAACAAACTTAATAAAAACATTTGGCTGAAAATAATTGGTTGTCATGTTTTCCTGGGAAGGAGGGAGAGGTGTTTCTAAGTGGCTATAAAAGTATAAATACCATCTGCATGGCATATTCTTATTTTTTTCTGGTTTTAGGAATAACTTTTGGATTATGTTTTGAGACACACTGTGTACACAGACAGTAATTCTTATTCTTGGACTTACATACTGTGTTTGTATTACTACAAGTGAAAGAGACAGCATGTATCCAGGCCTTTACAGCCAGTTTCATCCCTTAGTAATCCCTTGTCCTGAGTAGCAGAGGATCGCTTAGTGCTAAGATGTGCTATTTTGGACCAGGTGATTTTTTTGAGGAGTGCCTCACACATTTCTCTGCTGTTTTGCTTTTACCTGGATGCTGTCTTCTTGTATCCTAGTGTCTTCTGAGAATGTGACTTGCTTTTAAATATGTTTTTCTCAAACATACAAATGTGTTGCTCTCTGTGCAGTGATCTCCTCATGTGCCAGTGTCAGAGGTGAAATCTGGATAGCTAAATAGTGTTGGAATTATTAGCCTGTTCAGAACCAGAAAGATGATTTTCTAGTCAAAGGATTTCAAAAGTACCTCTGTAGGAGAGGGCACTTTCAGAGCTTACCCCTTTAAACTCATGTTCTTCAGGAGAGCTCTTGATTGGGTTTGTGGGGCACAGGATATTGGCACCAATAGAAAGAGTTGTTTCTGTCTCTGTGGACTTTGGAGGAGACTGAATGAACTGGCCTGATGTTCACAGTGCAAAATCCTTTAGAAGTAGATGACAAATCACATAAGCCTTGAAGGCAGAGCATTTTATAATCTGGACAAAAAATGCATCCCTGGCCCCTCCCTTAGCGGAATGTGTGAAGGAGGAAAAGGTCCTTGCAGTTTGTTAGGGGTGAATTTCTTTGTACGTGCCCACGTGACCCTCTTTGCCCAAATTTTTGCCATGCTTTGAGTGGCGTGTTGGGCACATGGTCTCTGGGGTTATGATGGACTGTTCCCAAATTATGTGTTCAGTTAGCCCCACTGTGTGATAGGTATGACACATTCAACAGTCCTTCACAAATAAGGGCTTTTGTCTTGTACTCACAGACCTCTAAGCCCTCTCTGAGATTTTAGTGAAATGGGGCATTATGATTTCAGCTGAAGGCTTTTTCCATATGGTGCAGATGGCTCCTAAGGGAGCTTAGTTCATGGATCGCCTCCTTTTCCTTAAATATTAAAACATTTCATGGTACATACCCTTTGGTTCTGGTAGATTCCAGTTCCTTTATGCAGGCAATAAGCAAAAGCAAGTTCATCAATAATAATATGGCAATATACTTCATCTCCTTTCCATGTTTCACCTTGCCCCACACATCAGTGGGTTGACTCTTTATGGTTGAACAGCTCCTCACAGTCTTTTGGAGTTTATTGTCAAGAAGAATTGTGTGTAAAAGCCCTGAATGGTTCTTAGACATCCAGTTGTGTTAAAGCTTAGATTTTTCCCTTATTTTTCAGGATTCTAGTGCATGAAGGACGTAAATGATAATCCCAGAGGACCATCTGTCCTGGAGCAGGCATTGGAACCAAGTTACTATGTGACTGAAAGGACTGAGTGCAAGTCAGATGGTAAGTAAGACAAGGAAGATGAGATGTATCATACTGTCACTTCAGTACAGATGAAAAATACCTCCATACACTCTTTCAGAACTTATCCTAATTTTCAGGTTTTAAGTGTTTTGCAAAGCTAGTTAGCATGGCAGGTAGTTTTTGATAGATCTTTTAATGGTGGAGTATATATTTTAACCTAGCTGTGGTTCTCACATCATTCAGAGTCTGGTTTTCCTCCATTGCCTACTTGATGTCTATGAAATTCTTTCTAGCTTGGATTTCTAAGGAAGCCTAAAGGATTGAGCCTTTGTCTCCTAAAAGCTCCTTAGGAAGTCCTTTTAAATCCAGTCCATAGCTATCTCAAGTGGTTTTTTCTTTTTAATTGATTTGTGGTAAACAGTAAGTAAATTAGTTTTGTTTAATCATCAAGGAAATGGGTGTTTTCAAGCCATTCTGGACTTGTTTCTAAATGTATTCTGTCTCTTACAGGAAAGTGTCTCCTGTCTGTGGAGTGAGGGCTCTAACAGCATGCATCCAATGTAGATAAACCTTTTTTGTTTTTGTTGGTTACCTGATTTATTTACTGGTTGCAGTTAATGATGCACTTGGACTGGCCTTTGGTACCTCCTTGCAGACTGTTGCAGTTTGTGGTTGTTTTTATGCCGGAGGAGCCAATGCATCTGACGTGGGTGGGCCTTTGGTATCAACCACACACTGCGAAGGAGGCCCAGCTTAGGAAAAGAGGATGCTGAAAACCTTTATTAGGGGGTGTTTGAAGGGCAAAAACATGTTCCATATGCAAATAAGCTGTGAGGCGAAGGAGTTCATTCCACATGCTGTATAACTTACTGCTAAAAAGCCCTTTATGAGCTGTAGTCTTCTTTATGTAGGAATCCTGAAAAACTTCAGGTAACCTACAGTTGTTTTTTCTGGGCATTCCCATCTTCTTTCCAAATTAGATATAAGTGGTCAGCTTTGGACAGCTGAAAATCAATGCCTGCCACTCATTTGATGGCAGAAAGGAGGTGCTGTCTTTTCTGTAAGCTCATGTTAGTGTTACATGTTTTGGTGGTTTTTACAACCTTGTCCAGATCCTTTGAGGCCAGTGTTAAACCTAGGCCATGAAACATCAATGTTATTTAATTTTTTATTGAGGTGATAGGTAATTATGCCAAATAATTGCAAGCCTCATTATGTTAGGACATGTACAAACATTCAATAAATGACAAGCACATATTTTGCCTCAAATTCCTTATTCTTGAAGTTTGGCGTAAGTAAAAGCATGATATTTTATATTAACTGACCCTTATAGTCATAGACTATATTGATTTCAAGGCAAGCCATGAGCACAATTCTGCCGTTTTTACAAAGTAATAAATTCAGAAATCACTTCACTGTGTTTATCGAATTTATCCCCTCACTGAAATTTGTAGTAAAACGTATGTTAAAAGTATGGAGTTAAAGTAAATTTGTTCCATCCACCAACACAGAGACCACACCCCCTCTGTTTTTAGCTGGATAGCTAAAAAGAAAATGTATGTGCTATAAATCCAATATATGATTCTTAGGACCACTGAGTATATTCAGAGATCTTTCACGTTTCACTTTCTATTTCCTGTCCACCAATATGGCTGCTTTTGGGGGGAAATGTGTGAATGGGTCTGGTAGATTAATGCTTTTTTGTCTATTTATTTATTTATTTATTTACTTACTTACTTACTTACTTACTTATTTTCCCCTCCTGGTTTATAAGGGACTTCACTTCTTGCCCTTGTGTCTTTGCTTAGGCTTTGACACTGCCCTTCTCTCATCTCAAGGCTGATATACCCAGTGTTCGTGCACAGAGCCTGCAGGTTGTTCATTGAAAAGATCTTTAATCCAGCAGTGATTCCTGGCTTACACTTCATATGTGGGCAGTACAAAGGGAAGTTTTTCAAGCAGATTTGTTTTTATTGCAGAATAAGGCGTGGGTAGTTCTGCCTTGCAGAAAAGCTTAGCCTGGAAAAACTTGGTGTGGGAGGGGAGAAAGAAAAGATCGACAGTCATTTATCATGTGACATCAAAGTGGAATAGTTCCAACAAAAAGACTGTGGTAAAACTTTCCAACTGAATGTGAGCTGAAGGTCATGCACTTGCCTTCATGTTAACTTGATAGAGCCAGCTTGGAAGCATTGCTAAAGTACCCTGGAAGAAATTCTGGGTCTATAGGCTACCCTTGGCAAGTGTGCTTGCTGAAAAGTACCCTGGAAAGGCCTCTGTCTGAGGTGGCTGAACAGACCAGTTGTGGCACAAGAGGCAATCACATAGAAAGTATCAGGATGCTAATTTCAGGAAAGGCTCAGGTGTATAAAATTCAGATCCATGTCTTTAATCTGATAGAAGATGCTCCAATGAATGTTTGAAGTAAAAGTCATTCTCCAGGCATTGGCATAGGACTGTAGACTGGACCGTGTTTCAAATTTGGCAAAAAAAGGGTATCATTCTGTTCAGCTGTCACAAAGACAATTATAAACTTCAGTATTGCATAAAATGCTGTGTAGAATGTGGCCAAAGGTCTTCAGTATTGTAGTGCTTAAGTTGAGCAATCAATAACATTCATAGAAAGAAAATACTGCTTTCATTGCAGGGCATAGGAGCTAATGAAAAACTTCTAAGGCATGGCTTGATTAGGGTAAGTTGGAGGGCAAATTCAAATTCTGAAAGATTCCTTGGGAAACTGTTAGGATATGCTTATGCCAGCCAATTAATAGGGATGGTGAAACCATAACATGATAGATTAGATTGAGAAATGGTCATTTTTAGTAACCAGAAGGCTGTTTATTGCACAGAACTGCCTCATGTTCATGTGCTCACATCCAACACAGTGCATGAAGCAAAAAACATAGAGAGTGAAGTGAAACTGGATGGTGTTTCTGGAGGCTTGAAAAGTTTTGCTGTAGCTGCACTGCAGAGCCATGAGCTGCTCTTGTGAGGGTGGAAAACAGGATACAGATAAAAGAGGTCACATGAATCTGTGGGGATGAGCAAAATTAACATGCTATTTTTGAAGGAGTGTGCACTTGGGTTGACAGTTTGAAGTTGAAGCCTTTCAGTTAAATCTTTATTAAAGCAAGTTTATTCTGCAGTGTGTACACAAAACTGTAGAAAATTAAACTGATTAAAATCTTGGTTCATCTCTCAATGGTGTTTAAGAATCAGAGAGATGAGGCAGTTTGCAGTGCCAAGGTACCCTAGCAGGGACCCCGATTTCAATTAAGAGTTAAATTAAAAATCAGTCTATTCTTTTTGACAAGCATCTATTTGGTAAATTATCATGTTCCAGGTTTAGTTCTATGGTCCTTATTAAATTAGTACAGTTTTAATACCATTTCCTTCAGTATTATCATATCTTTATGAAGGGCTGGATAAGTTCTTAGGTTTTTGGGGATTTTTTTGTTAATTCTTCTTACACTTGATCCTTTCTCAAGCTAGACAGGTGGTGAGTTGACTTGATGCTCTTCATTCTCCTTCTGCGCTGTGTATAAGATGGTTATCTTCCTTCACACTAAGTAAAGGTAATTGGTAAAGTATAGCATTTTTAGTTTAAAGGCTTGACCCTGTTGATGGTGTCCCCTGATGTATTTTTACTCCTCTGCCAGCTCCCTTAGCCCAGCATAGCAGTCACAATATCAAGGATATCTTATTGGTGAATACCTAGGGTACTACTTTGTTATTCAGACTGGGATTTCATGAGGCATTTAAGGGAACTGATTATTTGCTTTCCGATGAAGTTCCAGTGAAAGTTGGAGTTTTTTGATACCTTTCAGGCATACTGCATGGAAGACAGCAAAATTATTTGCTGATGTGTTCCTGGGTTTCAGTCTTTGAACCTTAATACAAGAATGTCACTTGAAAAGTTTAAAGATGTATAGAGAATCATGAGCATATACTGACAGAACATTGGGGCATACTTAATACAGTAAGATTCAGGACCTCTAGCAGGTAGACAGCTGTATTTCAAAGGTAGATCACAGAATCTGGGGTTTTTAAAACAGTTTCTGTCAGTCCCTATGGAGATTGGGATCCCAAATCCAAGGTAGAAGTACATTTCTACTGTGTCTCCGCTACTACATAGGCAGCAAAAGAGTATCTCTGGGCTGTCACTCCCCTCCAAGGATTATTCAGGGCTGTTCTGTAAATCCTTTCACCATTCTTATTAGGACAGTTCGCCCCTCATTGATCAAGCCTCTCTGTGTGTAGCTCCTACCTTTTAAGCTTGTTTTTCAGCAATAGGAACTGTCACAGAAGGTAAATTTGAGCCCATGCTCTTTGTGAGAATGAAGTCTTGATGGCATCAACTTTTTGTCTTTGTTTTTCTGTGTTCTGGTGAAGGAAATATGGGCATATGGACCTGAGGAGAGCAACAGCAAACTCCAGTTACAGCCCTGCTCCAGATGATCATGGGGTGAAGGACTGTGGTTGTAGTTTGTTCCTGCTGTGCAGTCAGATGTAGATGTGGCAGCCTGTACACCATGACAGAAAACAGGTGGGGCATTGGGGGATACTCCTTGAAGCTGCATTGCTTGGCTTGGCACATCTGCCTGTAAGGCCATGTTCCACCCCTGTGAGAGCTGACAGAACTGAAGCTCTATTAGGCCCTGGCCAGCACTGTAACCCTTCACCATGTGGGACTTTCTCAGGTTTTGTGCAGGTGCAAGTACCTTAAACATCACTTGCAGTGTAAGGTTTGGAATGCTGGGCTGTCCTCACGCTGCCCAGTTGGTAGTATTTGCTGTTCTCGCAACTGTACCTGTATTTTCTTAATTGTGAGTGACAACAGACACATTTGTGTGCTGTATTCACAGACACAATCAAAGGAAGCAAAAGCACGTGGTAGGCAGCAATTTGAAAACCATGTCAGTCTCAGTTTCAAAAACAACTGTGGTATTGTCTCACTGTCAGTGTGAAATGTAATCCATATTTTTAAGTTGCCTTTGAAAATGAAACTTAGGCCCATCTTTTGAAGAACAATTAGAGTTATTTCAGCAGAACTAGGGCTCTATCTAGGGGGATTGAGGCTTTTGAAAATTTTCCTAGACCTTTCGAAAATCTGGCTTCTTGATGCCCTAAGTCTGTTAGGCATGAGATACCCACCATCATGTTTCCCACTAGAAAAATGAATCAAAATCAATGTCTGATTTCTGCAGCTTTATGTCTGAAAAATTTCAGTAAGAGCTCAGAGTTGTAATCGGGAAATGGCAATCACCAAAAAGTTTAACTAGATTTTTTTCCTGTTTCAGAGTTTAGAGCAAGATATTTCAGAGGAGAGAGAGGGAAGACTCTCTATCTTAATTCTGAGGTTATTTAATACCCAAGAGGAAGGAAGTTTTCAGTATGCTGTACTTCTTGCATATGCTACCTTGTTTGATTTGAGCTACTGCCAGATGCTGTTTTTAGTCTCCACTCAGTCCTTCTGTCAAGCTTTTCACACTCCTCCTCCTCTTCCTCCTGTGGGCTTCTCTTCTATGGCCTTGTATTTATTTTCCTTCTTTCCTCTTTTATCAGATATTCTCCTTTCCATTATTCCCAAACATACACCTTCTTTTGTCATCTGTATTTTATCTTCTCCTTTCTCTGCTTGTTGCTGCTAGTCCATTGTCTAGCCTAACTGCTGAGTGGTTTTGTAGGACCCAGTTTAATGCCATACAACACATAATTTGTAAGCCAAAAATACTGAAGAGCCTGTTTCAGGGATGTGAGATCCAAAACAGTGCAGTATTTTGAACTGGGCACATTGTTACATACTAAATGTTATGCATGCCTCGTGGTCACTGGTTTGGTGGAGTAACTGATGAATTAATGGACAAACTAATAGCATAGCTGAAATTAGCTGAAAATCAGCCAGCTAAGACAACTAGTAATTTTTGAGACCAGAACCTTGCTGACATGTCACGTGGTCTGTGTGCAACAGTTTTATAAACTTATTTCAGCTGAAGCAAACCACCTTTTGGAAGTCTGATGTTGTCGCTGTATCTCAAGCCTCTACTGTTTCTCGAAATCATGGTTTCTTGACCTCTGCCTTACTAGTTTGCTGACTGAGGTTTCATGCTTTCCTTACGCCTGCTGGTGACATCACCATGGGGAAATGCAAGAAACCTCAGCAAAGAAAGTATTTCAATAAGGATAGCGTTAAGAGGTGAGTAGTTGTGGAATACCAACCTCAGGAGTTAGAGGTTTCAGTGGTGGAATGTTTTCTTCATTGTATCACCATTCTGTCTTGGAAAAGAAGTCTTGGGAACCTAAGACTTGCTTTGTTTGTGAATCTTCTTGTATCTTTTCACCTACACATGGTCTCTGATCTTTGTTAATCTGGGCCTGCTCTGCATCTTCACAAGGAAAGCTCTAAAAGGAGAGAGGAGGGACTGCAACGATTGAGAAGTTAAAAAAAACTGATGGAGAGCAGGCATTGGCTCATGCTTGGCTGAAGCAGTCTCCCAAACCTGCTACCTGAGAAGAGTTGTCAAAGAAGAGGTGATCATGGTATGGTGTCATTAGATTTGTTAGATTTCCAGCTGCAGTGTGTTGCACCAGGAGATTTGGTTGAATGCAACTTGGGAGTTCCCCAAGGCTCTTTCACCACAAAATGAGCCTTCCAACTGAGATCTGGCTGGGTTGCCAAAAGAGAGTCATAGTCAAGTATGTTACTGAAAAAAAGAACAGGAAAGGGTGTCAGCCTCTGTGAACCTTCCTCTGGAGCATTCAGAGTGGAACTGAGGAGCTTAAATTCTCAGTTTAAATGGAGAAAGGAGAGATTCGGGCACTCCATGAGAGGAACATGGAGTTCTTCAACAGAAGAGTTGAGTAAATACTGACAGGTTTGACTCCTTTGCAGTACATTTTCACAACATCTGTCAAGCTTCCTTTAAAAATACCCAGGCAGCTCTGGCTTGACTGTGGATATTTTTCACACTTCCCAGTGTATGGAATTGGCATTTTAATTTCACAAACAAATCTACCAGCTTATTAGATTTATCCACCTGCTCATGCAAATGGCAACGCAGTAGGTTGAGTTTGTTCTCATGTGTTTTATTCATCACAGGTTTCTGGTTGTCATCTCAGCTTTACGGAGTCTATTCTGCTCAGCTCCTGTGTTTCACTGTATCCTATATAATTTCATCCTTGAGATCGCGCCCACCGCTGCAATATGTGGTAGCACTGGGTTGTTAGGCTGTTCTCCCCATGGGATCTCAATACCTCTTCCCTGTAGGCTGTTGGCTTTCTGTGTGCTGCACCCCTTGCTGTGGCAGCAAGCCGCCTGGGTATTACTGTGTTGTGCTTCTTTGCACCTGCCAAAGAGCTTATCGGGTGTCCTTAATGACATGGATCTGCTATTGCTTTATTTTCAACTCAGCTGCTTAGCTAAAAGAAAGTGTTATTTTAAAGAAAAGAGCAATTACACCTGAAAGTAAATGGCCAAATGAAATTTTTTTTAGTCCCAACAATACATGCCATTTGCTGGTGACGATTGCCATCATGGCACGCTTTAAGTGAGAACAAACATACTACCCCCCTCCAATACACACAAGGCTTTTTCCCTAACAGATTTATTCATTAAGCATATGTTCAAAGACTACAGCTATTACCACTTTTAAATAGAACCATTTTTTCATTGCTTTTCATAGAAAAAAAGCTACAGTGTTGTGAAAAACCTATTAATGTTCCAGATTCAATTAACTAACATATTCTGTTAAAAGTCCTTTCTACTTTTAGGATTTGACAATAGGAAAATAAATACTGCGTGTTGGAGACTGACCTTCAAATGACAGTCCAAAGCTGCTGCTCTGCACAGTCTTTAGCAGTTTGAATGCCTTTACCTTCCCTCTGTGTATGTCAAAGAGGTCTCTTACAGAGACAGAAAGGAAGCTGATTAGACTGTAAGACTTGGCCCCAACTTCCTTGCACAAGCAACATTCTTGCTGAAACAGGTAAAAGTTTCATCTGACCAATTTTGCAGCCTTTTGATAAGAGGGATGGCACTCCTGAAAGACACTAAATGCCTTCCATTTTGTACGCCTTCTGTGGGAGGCAAAGATAAATACAGACCTATTTTTCAGAATAGGTCATTTTTCTTTCTGTCAGGTTTGTGCAGGCGTTCTCAGAATGGCCCCTTTTAGCATCCTGTGTGCTCACTGGTACTGATAGGTTCTGAATGTCCTTTGCCAGCACATTGAAGAGCCTGTGTTATTCTTCTGTATGGAAAAACAGTTTTGCAACAGCTCTAAGGTGAAGCTTCCTTTGTTCTTGAGGTTTTTTTACACGCTACTAAAGTGCTACTCCAATTAGATGCACATATGGATTTGGGGATGCAATTGTCTGTTCAGCTGATAAGATCATTTCAAGATCTGTGGAGATGAAAGGATAAACTACGATGTTACAGTTATCCCTCAAAAATAGGACTTGATACTGCCCTGCTTCCTCTTCTCTCTCTTGTGCCTCTGCTCAGCATATCTGAAATAGATCACAGGGCTTCTCCCTGGGCCATGGATAAAATGTAGCTCTTGTCCATTCCTTTTATGATCTTCCCAGCATAATTAATGCTACTGTGGTGGTTTGACCTTTGCTGGAGGCCAGGCACCCACCAAAGGCGCTCTGTCCCCCCCCGCTGAACTGGGTAAGGGAGAGAAAATAATAACAAACAGCTCATGAGTTGAGATAAGGACTGGGAGAGATCACTCACCGGTAACTGTCACAGGCAAAACGCAGGGAAATTAGTTGAATTTATTGCCAATCCAAATCAGAGCAGGATAATGAGAAGTAAAACAAATCTTAAAACCACCTTCCTCCTACCCCCGCCTCCTTGGTCTTAACTTCATTCCTGATTCTCTGTCTCCCCTCCCTCAGTGATTCAGGGAGACGGAGGATGGGGTTTATGGTCAGTTCATCACATGTTTTTTCTGCCACTGCTTCCTCCTCAGGAAAAAGAGTTCTTCCCCTTCTCCTGCTTGGGGTCCCTCCCATGGGAGACAGTCCTCCATTAACTTCTCCAGCGTGAGTCCTTCCCACAGGCTGCAGTCCTTCACGAACTGCTCCAGTGTGGGTTCCTGCCAGCGTGTGTAGTTCCTCAGGAACAGGGTGCTCCAGCATGGGCTCCTCTCTCCCCAGGTCTGCAGGTCCCCCTGCCAGGAGCCTGCTCCAGCATGGGCTTACCATGGAGTCACAACCTTCTTTTGGGCATCTACCTGATCTGGTGTGGGGTCCTCCAGAGGCTGCAGGTGGATCTCTGCTCCTCCATGGGCTGCACAGGAATCCCAGCTTGGGTGCCTGGAGCACCTTCTGCCCCTCCTGCACTGATCTTGGTGTCTGCAGGGCTGTTCCTCTCACATATTCTCACTCCTTTCTTCCCTGGCCACATTTACTTCTGTGCCATAACTTTATTCTCCTTCTTAAACAGATTATCCCAGCAGCATTCCTACCATCTGATGGCCTTGGCCTTGGCCAGCTGGCTGGCATTAGAACTGTCAGACATGGGGAAGCTTCTCAAAGAAGCCATCCTTGTAGCCCCCCCACAACCTGCTACCAAAGCCTTGCCACACAAACCCTTCAGGAAAGGACCAAGCAAGTTCATTGTACATAATTGGCATTGGGAGATGAGAGGTGCAAGGAAAAAAAATCTTTTAGTAGAATCTTGAAGTATTGTGGAGGAAGGCAGAGGTGGGATGGTTTGAAAGTGCTGCACTGGTCTTTGGAAGCTAAGAATGAGATTTACAAGATTACTCAGTACTTTCTTCTTCATATTGAAGTCAAGTGTGGGAGGAGACTTGGTATGAGCCATTTGGCATCTCCTGTTAATGCAGATGAAGTGTTCTGGATAGCATAGCAGAAATACAGCTCTGTGGATGAAATCTTGCTTCCCATTGACACGTACTGTCACCCACACTTCATAAAGAGCATCCTAAGGGAAGCAATTGACTACTCATATTCCAAAATATGTTACGTACACAACATGTTTTGACATGGAGACAAAACTGTGGGACAGCTAGGAGTCCATAAGAATATGTTTGGTGCCTTTGTGGTGGCCTGAATTATAAATGTTATGAAATCAGGAGCTTCTGAAAAGGAAGAAATGCTCCAATCAAGACCTGATGAAACAATGTTTTTTAATAGTCCCAATTTGTGTGCATAGTTGAGGAGGTAAATTGCTGTCTTTTCATCCTCAGAATAGGACATGCTATGAGACCTTTTACGCCCAAAGCAATGGGAGGTTTTAAGTGTGCCTCCTTGGCAGGTCCTGCCACCTGCTTCCATGCAACCTCAGATCATCATCAATTCTGCAGCATTTGCTGGAATACAGAATGAAAATCCCTAGGCTATCTGTGATCCCAGTCTGGAGCTAGAAGTAGAAATGCTGTGCTGGTGCAGGATCCAAAATGGTGTTTGCTTTCCACTGTGGAGACCTGTCGATTAATGTCAGCTCTTGCCACAGTAACTCAGCATGAGGCTGTGTGGTGTGAGGTGGAGTGGAGCCTTGGGATACATATGAGCATGAGAGGTTTGTTTCTTTGGGTTGGTTTGTAGAGTGAAGCTCATGACTGCAGACAAGTGGTGCAAAATCCTCCCGGAATAATTGCAAAGCTCATCACCAGCGTGTGCTTTTTTCGTGTCACCTTCTCCAACAGTGAGCCGTAACAACTTGTGCGTGTCTGCTTATCTATCTAGACAAAACATTGCTCAGTGCGTGTTTCCTCCCTGGGAAGAGGATGAGAAGGCAAGCTGTTGCATCTTTTTAGTTTACTATTTAAGGCTGTGTATCCATGTTGATGAGCACTGTATAGGAACCCAGATAGATTAAACTCAGGACTGTTACCACTTTCCACTTGCATTGTTCACTTTTCATGCTCCTGTGTGGACAGCTAGGGAGAAGGAGGGCTTGTAACTGTTATACTTGTGATTTTTTAGTAGTCTAAGCATGCCTCTAACATGAAGGGACTGCAGTTAAAGAGGGAGCAGAGTACTGAACTGGAGACAATGATATTTAGTTGTGCCGAGTTTCCATTAGGGCCCATAATGGTGTAGCCCTGGATGGAAACAGGGCTCTAATACAGAGATAAAATTGAACCTGTCTGTGGATGTCCACACCCTTATCTCTGTAAGTGTTTATTTCAGACTTAAATTAGAGGGTCTGAGGGATACTGTTAGTTTCTGAGGAAGCCAAGCAGTGCAAGCATTGCCTTTTTAAATGCGTGAAAGAAAGCAAAATGCTTATACTTGGCCTAATACCCCTGGGGCATGTATCAGGTTTGTGGCTGAAGATGGTTGTTGAGACTGGTCTTGATATAATTTACTTTGCTCAGGGAAGAGAATGTCTTTGAAATGAATGTGATAGTGGCTTTCCTAAATGTTTTTTGTGAAGGCTCCAGGGCATAAGATTTGAGTCACTTAGTAAAGCAGCATATCCCCAAATGAATGACATCAAAACATTCCCATTTGAACCTGGCAGGAAGCCAGCAAATCACCCCTCTGCTTCAAAGTGCAAACTCTGTCATTCACCAGAGCAGAGAGCAGATCTAATACCTACAGAATGCCAGGCCAGTCACTGAGGAGACATTAGAAACACACAGTGGTATTAGCATTATGACTGTAGAAGTCATTAATTTATCAAAAGAAATATGCCTCTTTTTTTTTTTTTTTTCAACAATAGCAGTGTGGCAACACCAACTCAGATTATAGTGGCATGAATAGTAAATACTTTCAAAAGTGTGTGATACCAGAATGTGCTTGTTTCTTTTAATTGTCAGAGTCATTCTTGTATTGAAGAGGCTGTTTGTCTGGTTCTAAATTATTGTCATTTTTTGATTATGCACTCAGGGACATTTAAGTATATCCTGTAGCTGAAGTGTAAAGGCACAAAACTTATAATTAGGGTTTGGGAGGGGAGAGTTGGTTATCCTGTTTCAGAGAGTTCAAGCCTGTACATTTCGATCTGCATGGCTGTGCTGCTGACAGTTCTCCCTGCCTGTGTTGCCTGTGCATGAGCAGTCTAAGCCTTTATCTCTTTAACTGTGGAATTACAGAGCTGCTTTGTGGGTTTCCATTTTCAGTGTTAAAGGGAGCTTGCAGCCTGGGATTAATTTGGGACAACCAACTGCACTGGAAGTCAACTTGTAGTCTGTTTACAAAAGCTCAAGGCAGCTCCAGAATTATCACCAGGCACTTGAAAATGTTCAGTGAAGAAAACAGCATAACAAAGAAATCTATTCTTTATTAAAAAAAATTAAAAATGTATCTAATATTCAGTGGTAATCAGGTGGACCTTCTGCAAGAGGGTTAAGAGGAAAGGAGAAAAGACAAAATCAAACCAAAGAAGCTTTGAATTGAGCCCTGATTGAAAGATGGCAATTGCTAATTATGTGTGGGTGTGATAGAAGCTAATATTCAGTGTCTCTGCCCTCTGAGGGTCGGCATTCACTTAAGAGCTGTAATTTGACACCATATTTAATATTTTGTTTTGAAGCAAACGCTGCTCTAGGGGCCCTGGCTGCCCTGAGAAATGGCATTTCCTTTAACTTAACATTTTGCAGGAGAAAAGGAGAAAGGACACTGCCTAACAACACATCTCGTGGTTAAGACCTGTAAGCATTAGGAGAGCCATTAAGAATAAACCACTTGTGTATTTGACTTAGTAGTGGGAGTATGATTTAGTTGTGGACAAGGGCATAACTAGTCTTGCATTGGGAATTACGAGCAACTTCCCCATTATTAGTAGAGACACAGCAGTTTATAATGACTGGAGGACCCTGGCAGTCAGACCCTACAGATGGTATAGTAGCTTCTATATACTTCCCATATGGTTGCTTTATCTGACAGTCCCTTGCTGCTTCTTATGGCTCCTAGCAGTTCCTCTTTGCTGTTTTTCCAGAGCAGAGAGCCCAAGGATTTTTTTCTTCTTGCTCCCATCTAAGTGAGGCTCACACCTAATTCAGAGTGGTGTCAGCTGAGGTATCGTGAGCTGCTTTTTCCTTGCAGGTCTGTTTCATATGAGCTATTATGGATTAGAGATTTGGTGAGAGGATCAGGTAAATTACCTTCTCTCTTACTCGGTGGGTTAGGTATAAAGCAGTTAATACCAGTGTGTAGGACCCTAGTATGAGAGGAATGCTGTCTGGAACATTTGGTTTCTTCCAGAAAGGAAGGAGTTTGTGATAGATCAAATGAAGTTCCCCAGACCCACCCTTCAGTAAAACAAAATCTCTGGTGTTAGGCTGCATCCTTCTCCCTCCAGGGATGACTTCGTAGGCCAGCATCCTGTCTTTTTAAGTTGTGTTTTGCAAATTATTTTGATTATTTTGAACAGAAAATACTGTATGTAGGCAGGGGAATTTGAAAAGATTTTGAGTTTTGCTTTTCTCTTTCCCATATTTCTTTTCGTCTGCAGCTACCATTTTTTTCATGAACTGCTTCTTGAGCAACACCACAGTGAGCTACTCTGTGGGGTGGGGAGTGGAAGTTGATATAGGAAGGCATTTTAATGCTATGTCATTTCACCCTCTGAGACTGGATTTTGTCTTTGCATTTCAGGTCTGTAGAGCGCAAGCACATTTGCAGAGATTTGCTCTAGAACCACTAAAATGTAAGACTGAACATTAACTAAGAACAGATTCTTTCTCACAGGGAAAAACAGGCTTACTTTTTGAATCATTAATTCTGTTTAATAAAACAAAATCCTTATTTAGCTCCTAACAAGCCCTCAGTTTTTCTGCTAACAGTAGCAGTGGGTTAAACATTAGTCTGAAAATTAATCACAGTTGTACTCATATAGTCTGAAAGTTGGTTTCAGAAGTGGTTTTTCAGAAATTGATTTAATAAATCAGGAAACATCTGGGCATTTTCTTTTTTTATGACTTATAAAATGTACTGTCCAGAATTCTAATCACAGAAAAAATACTACCTTGGTAATTTAATTAAATGTTTATTTCCATGTGTACAGCCCATCCTGAGGGTAATCGGAACCCTCTGTAACCATGATAAAAATGTTTCCCACCATTGATAATAGAGTCCCTTTTCTGTACAAGAATTTAACAGGTAGTAGGAGATGCTGGCTCCTGTTACACTTGAGTTTTATGGAACCTGCAATAAAATGGCTAGGATTTTCTCTTCATCTTCTTTAATGTTGAAAGTTGGAGCTGGTGGACATTTCCACTGCAGCAACTCAGCTGAAGATGCCCTTAGGAACTGGAATCTATCCAGATGATATTTTCATTTATCATTGTGGCACTTCCCTGTGGCAGCCAGACAATTACAACACAGTAGCTGTTGGACTGTTGAAAAAATCACAGCAACTTGAAAGCTCTTCTAAACCACAGCAAAGAGCCTTGTCCGTACCCTGAAATTCACAGAACATATCAGCAAGCACATAACATCATTGACCGATTGGGAATCAAATGAGGTTTGCAACTTGTTTGATGGCCAGTCTCCTCCTGCTGAAGAAGAGGGGGAGGCAGTTTGTCTTGGAATCTGATATTTCTCTTCTCCATCCCTCTCCAGCAGCTTGCAGGCTTGCTTTTATATGTGACCCCATGGTATCATAATAATGGTCCTGGGTGAACATGAACATTTTTTCTGCCTTCACCTTTCTTTCTCTCCTCCCACCCATCCCAGATGAAGTGGCAGGTGGACTGAGTGGGAGCAGTGTGAAATGAATGCAGAGAAAACGTGTGACTCAGCAGTTCAGCAGGGAGCTGCTGAGCGGAAAGGCAACTATTCTCCTTGCACACTCTGGCATCAAGTTGCTGTGCCCTCAGCGATGAGAAGAAGCCCTTTACGGTTGGAGCTGTGCAGCCCCCCAGCATGGCAAAGGTGCTGCGTATTCTTTTCAGCAGAACTTATTTCAAGTAGAGAGGAAAGTTTCTTCGAGTTTGTTAGAAATGTTGCCAGTGAAAGGGGAGAAGCATCGGGCTAGAAATATGTTGACCTCGGTTCTCTGCATGACTCGCTCACAGATTTTCTGCATGATTTTCCCCCTTCCTTTCTTTCTCTCTTGATGCGTCTTTCGCTTTTGGTAAGCGGAGTTTGGCATAAGCAGCCAAACTCCAGACTCCACCAGCTGAGCTTGGGAAGTGCAAGTCTACAGTACTTTTCCTGGTGAGTAGGTGACACCCCTTTTCCTCTCTGCACCATCCAAGAACTCCACAGAGAATGCTTGCCTTCCTCAGAGGGAGGCTGCTGGCTTTCCCTGTGCTACCTGCCACTCATGGACAAGTAAGTGCAAAGGAAAGCTGGTATTTGTGGGTTATCCTCTGTCACGCAAGGATAAATTAACCTTCTTGCTCAGTATTAGGGAGCAACCATTGCAGTGTCTTTCTAAGCAGTTTGGTAATGATGAAAAAGTTGTGGTATTTTATTATCAATTCTGTGTTTGTCTTTCAGAATGGAGGACTGAAGTCGGTTTTTCTCTATAGACTAATCAAGAGCAGATAGACATTTTATATCAGTGGTTGTACTTACTAAAAGCTCAGTTTTAAAGCTGTAGTGTGCATCATTGTCACTGAATTTCCCAAACACACACAAAAAAAGCAAGCATGAGGTGGTGTTCTCTTCAATCTTCAGAGAGCCTGAAACAGTGTCACTGGAGAGCTGTTGAGCAGCTGAATTCCCCTTGATGGGCATATCAACCCATGAATTGGAGTGAATGAAATACAGATATTTCCAGTGTGAGCTTTTTTAGCACAAATATTCAGCTTTCCCAAATAGAATCCTTGAACGTTATAAATTTCAGTTGTTCCCCACACAGCTATGAATACCTGTAGCCTGGCTCAGCTTGTTTGTACAGTAGGGGGCAGATACACTTAGTGCAAACCAAAAGCATTAGGAGTTTTAAGCTGAAATTCATCTCAGATTAAGTAACATAGGAGACTGACACCCCTGTTGCTGGTGTGTAGGCTGTCTTGGGGAAGAGTCTTCCATTCCTCTCTAATGTGTCAGAGAGGGTAGTTCCAGTTTCTTGGACCTCTTACTTAAATTGGTGATATGTCAGGCTTATTTCTTTAAATTCTGTTACAGAGAGGAGTCCAAAGTGTGCAGTTACAGTCTGCAGTCTTACAGAGGACCGCAGGATGGATCTGACTGGCTTCCAGTGATTTCAGGGTTGCTCTGGTGCCTTGCAGTGTTTAGTGGTAAATGTAGTAGGATCCATGGATCTGCCTGGCTTGTTGCTAGTGTTTGAATTAAGCTGTCTGATACTTTCTGAAGTAGCTCTCTATGTGGTTTTGCATTACAAATGCAAGATCTACCAACCACAAGCTCTTGGCAGCTAAAACTTGGACTTTATCCAGAGTGGAATTGGAAGTACTGAGAAGATGACATTGCTGTAAATCCCCTCTATCTCCAGTCATTCAGTAGCAGGTTGCTGTGGGGTGCATCTGGGGATGTTTTTCTTTGCAACTTTTAATCTGGATACTTTTGAGGCCTAGATGCTCTCCTCCTGAGCAGTGTTTTACTCAGGCATTTGGAAAACATAACTGTACTGAACTCTTGTAAACAGAGCAGGTCAGGAATCAAGCAGAGTAGCAGTTGTCATGATCAGAAAGGTCAAAAAAAATAATAATGGAGGAGCTAGAGAGATAGAGATGCATTCTTAGGGTACCAGCAAATAGCATCCCCAGTTTTCATCACAGATCATTATGTCTTTAGTGTAAATTTTCAACATAACTTATCAGATGAGTCAGGAGTGCAGACGGAACCAAGAAGAAACAGATTTTCCTTGGTGGTGAATTTTATCTGTGTGTAAACAGTAATGATGCAGCTCCTGTCGTGTTTACTACTTAATAAATTAGGTTGCTTTTCATGAAGACGTTTAGTGGAAGTTTCAGAGTTATAAAACAGTGACCCACCAGTTGGTTTCCCGCAGAGTGAAGAACGTAAGTACAGAAGTCGTGTTTGCCATGCAGGCAGGAAAGGTCCCCTTCCTCTCACCCTCTTCTTCCCATACCCCTGCAGTGCAAAAGAAAGCTAATTATTCAGTTTCCATCCTTGTCATGCTGCAGTGGCAACCAAAAAAGAGAATGTTTTCTTAGCCAATACCTTTCTCCTAAAGCTCTACTCTTTGGATAGACAGGCTTTTTACCCTCCAGCACAAGCTGCCTCTTGTTCATGTGCACCCTGAGGCAGCTCATTCAGCTTTGATGTGTCCTTCCAACACTGGACTTGCCTGCAATCAGGATGTCTTATGAAGTGTGTATTTAACAAGGTCTTGACCAGATTTGTGAACTACCATGCCAAGGGCTGTGTCCTGCATCTACAGCTGAGGTGCACGTCAAGAGAACGGTGTACTTGAGACCCATCTCAGTATTGTACTTTCATCTGCTGTTCTTTCACCAAAAGCAGTTCTCCCTAGCAGTTAGATGGAAATTAGAGGCAGAGATTTCAGCAGGCAGTTGCATTTGGACATCTGAAGATGCAGAAGCCATAAATGGACTTATGACTCTGGTCCGAAATGTTGGTAATCTTGATGGATGTGAGGTATTGCTGGCATGTTCATACTTTGTGATGCCTCCACACTATGGTCCATTCCTATAAATTCTCACCACACATGGCCATCATGAAGATGTGAAAAGGTTCAGAGGGAAATGTACCTCAATACACCTAAAACAAGTAGGGGCAATGCAACCGAGCTGTTGTGGTGTGTTGGCTGCTGCAGCTCTTGAGACTTGGCAGAACAGGTGAGGCCCCTTTTGCTCTCCTGTCTTGTGTGTCTGGAGGGCAGAATCCACCATTAACAAAATTTGTGTTTCCCAGTGAAGAGGCAGTACCATCCAACCCAGAAGCACAATTCCCACAGGGACGGTGAGATGGATGTACATAAATGTCTTAATAACTGTATGAGCACTGTCTTTTCAATGCTGGGGTACATTTTCTTTCTGTTATAAAAACAATTTTGTTGAGGAATAAGTCTTTCTCTCAAAAATACATTGTTAAATTAAGTCTGCCAATGGAGTTGTGCCAATTCCTTGAGCATTAGCACCCATGCACAAGAAGAGGACTCAAGTTCCTTTTAAAATGTTAACTTCATTAGGAAATACAGCCAGGATGTGAGGTTCTAAGGGGTTGTTTTTTGTTTTGTTTTTCTCTGAAGGCTTTAAGTATGAATCAGTTGAGTTACAGAGCTGCTAATGCCTCACCCACAGCAGGATTTGATGGGATCGTGGCATGTTTGTTACTGTAAGGCTTTGTTGACTTGCTTATTATTGCTACAGTGCCTTTTAGTGTTTCAGCTAAGACTAGTACTCTAAGCACTTGTTGTTCTGAGAGTTATATAGGTGTTTTTTCATTCTTGTGCCTGTTATGTACCCACATATGAAGTCAGAAAAAAAAAGATATGGAGATGTAGGGGGTTTAAAATGGGCATTGCCAGAGTTACAGAAGCCAGCTTTTACCTTCTGAGTGAAGAAAGATGTTTCCCTACATGTATTATTCCGTAATATAATAATATGCAGTGCTGTGCCTTGTATTTTTTGGCAGCTTGTTTTGGTGGCACTGCTTAAGGAAAGAATACAGGATGAATGGATCCCTGGCATGATCCAGAAAGTGCCTTTCCCTGAACAGCAAGGATGAGGTTAAGTTTATGGTGGTGTTTTGAAATTTCAACTTGCTTTCACAAGCCATATGGCTGCTACAGATGTCAGAGACCTTTTAGTTCTTCTGCGAAAGGGTTTTTTTTCCTAGCAAGTGTAGTCTTGTGCCAAAGCAGAAGTACTCATGGAACTTGAATCCCCATCTCTGTGATGCAGGAAATGAGGAGGCTATCACATGGATGCTACATTTCACTGTCAGTCAAATCAGTAGCAGAGGAGAGGCTCAATTCACTCCTGGATGCAGTCATCCTTGCCAGCTCTCTCAAGACCTTCACATTCACCTTGACACCAGAAAGCTTCACTCATGTCTCACTCATTACCTCATCTGCATCTAAAAGAATCCTGGGCCCATTAGGGCAAACAGTACAGGAACATAGGATTGCAAGACATGTGAGTGCTAATTGAAGTGTTGTGTAAAGCTGACATAGTTAAACCAATACAGAAGCCTAGGTAGGCATCATTATATTTGTTAGAATCTAATCTTTTGGGATTTGTAGGAGAAAATTTTTGAGTGGATTTTAGTTAATACTAGACCTTCTCTTTGTATGTCCAAGACACGTACCTGTTCATTTATATCTATGGATTCAGCCAGTTCTCCATTATTTTAGGTCTTGCACCTTTTGCCTTCTGTTGTGTTAGTGAAAGTAACTCTTCATAGCAGTGTCAGTTCAGCACAGCTGGAATCCTGGGCTCCCAGGTCCACAGGCCAAGTCTCTACCTTATGCAGTGAAAATAATTGAAAGTAAGAGTGGTCTATTGTCCTTCATATAGGGCAGTTGTAAGAAGGAGAATGTGACTCCTACAATTGTACAGGTGTTATTAGACAACACTGGAATTCCAGGAATTGGATTTGTGGGCTGTGGAGAGGCACAGATCCCCATTGGTTACAGACACAGAGCAGTGCCCTAACTTCGACATCTTTATTCCAGAAGATGCAGTTAAGTGGCCTTTGTATCATTGTGTTATAGTCAGGGGTTTGTTTCCAACCAGAAATGACCTTGTAAAATCTCAGGCTGTTACAAGTATGAAACAAAGAAATGCTGTTTACCTGCTACATAAGGCAGCACCTTTGGTCAGTTAAAAAAAATATCTTTAGTATGAAATCTTATGACTTATAAAAACCAGTTGAAAGCTGAGCATGAAATCTGCATTCCTTGGCTCCTTGCATTCCTTGGTCTGGTTGTCTTCCCAATGTTGCTTTAGTTTTGAACTGTGTATATTTTATCTTGAGATTTGGGGAGGAGTATGCAAGACAGAAAATCATCACAACTTGGAAAAACAGTAAATATGTTCATTAATCATTCTTAGCGACAGAGGTGCATTATTTAATGCAGATAAAGGAAAAGTAGAACTTAAACTATGTTTAGTGAAAATGGAAGGTTAAAGACTTTAGGAGCAAACAATAATAAACTATAAGAAAGCAGATATTTTTGAAGCTTTAGATCTCAGCCACAGGTGCATGTCTCTCTGCAAGGATGACAAAAATAGTTTCTGACACGAAGATTCTGTCCCTGCTAAATTTCAAACTCCTGTTCCAAAACACAGAACATAAACATCCCACAAAAATAGCAGGAAAAAATTGGCAATCATTAACAAGTGTTTTCCTCTCAATTCTTGTTCGAATCTAGTGAGACATGAAGCAGTTTAGAAGCTTGAAAATTTTCAACTTTAAGGACTGAGAGGTAGACTTCCCATGATCTCTTGAGCTATATTCCAGAAACTTCCTGCTTTTCTTGGAAAAGTGCTGTTTTCAAGTGCTTGTGTTCTAGCATTAAAAAAACCAGTGTTAAAAGATGAATTCTTACTATGGCCAGACCCTCAGCTGATACACAGATATATTTCATTTGCCCAATTAGAGCTGTGGCTAGTTAATGGGTGCTTATCTGACTTAGAGCTACTATTGTGAGATATTTAGAGAAATGTTTGTCGAGAGGAACATTTTATAGAAACCTGACCTCAACAAGCCATGGAAGGACCAATGATGTGGCCTTTCCCTGGGACACAGGAGGCTGGTTTAGGCTTAAGGCTACAGTGTTGTACACAGGACAGCCTTGGGGCATTCCTCATGTACAAGGATGTAAGTCAGTAGTACTCACACCCAGTGAGTCTAATCTTTCACTCCTTTTAGCTTGTAAATGAATTTATATCTACACAGACTCTATTCAAAATACTGTTTCTGAGGGACTAGCCACACCAGTGGTTATTTCCATTGAACGGAACAGCATTGCAACATTATTAAATAGCTCCTGAGCATGAATTCATCCAAGAAGTAGGTTATTGGAATAAAGTCTATTTTATTCGTGCCTTAGGACACTCAGCCAGAACCCAGAGCCCCTGAGCACTATTCAGACACATAACATGAAACAGTCTCTACCTCAGCAATTTATAATCAGATTAGACAAAGCAGACAAATAAAAGAAATGGAGAAATTGAGACAGGAAGGGGCAAAATGGGTTCTCTGCCATCATGTAGCTGGGAAGTGTGTAGCTAGGCAATAGCACAGGTAGCTTCTTTTAGAAAGTAAAAATGAAAAAGTGCAGCAATGTAAATGAGAATTTGTTAACAACAAAGCCCAGAATCTGCACCTCCGGAAAGAAAGGGAAAATAATTTATCCGCCCACACTCACTTTTTTCTGACGAAGGCAGGTGAATAAAGCTGCACTAATAGAGTGTGACGCTCACAATCCTGAGCTGCGCTTGCTGAGGCGGAACTGAGAGGTAACCATCGTCTCCAGGAAAACAATAGCCCTGCAGCCCCCGCGGTGCCTGCGGGGTCACATCCCATTCATCCCCTGCACATGTCGTTTTCACGTGAAGGTTGTTCCCGTCCAGCTGTTATGGAGTCAGTGGATGAAGCTGAAGGACGGCAAGGAGAGCTGAACAGGAAGGAGCAGTCCCTGAAAGCCTCCCAGAAAACAGCAGTGCTCGGTTGGCCTCCCCGGTGGAATGGATTAATACCTGGAGACAGCATGTATCTGTTTGTCCTCTCACAGATACTGGTAAGGATGCCTGCCATAGCTTTGGGATGCTGGGACCCTTCTTTTAGGCTGCACTGGGTTGGGAGGTTTCCTCCTTCCTCACTCGAGATGTAGCCCTGGGAATAGTTGCAGTCCTCATTTCTGCAGCCACCTCCCACGGCTTTGCCTTGGGAACAGCCCCTGCCCTTTCATGTCCCAGACTCACATCCCATTTCCTGCCTTTCTGCAAATGCCTCCTTTGCCAAATGACCAATATCCCACCAAATCCATTTTCTGTAGCTGATATGTATGGGGTTAAAGACCCATGTTGTTAACAAGTGGAGCCGGAGGTGTATCCTTTAAATCTGTGGTGTGCCCTTCGCAGTTGGGGATGAGGTTATACCTCTCTGTGAGTGTGTTCAATATAAAATCATTGCTCTTGTAGTTTATGTTAACTGTGGCATGTGTAGCACCCTTAAGTGGTTCAAATGAAAAGTTTCCATGTGTGTATGTTTGTGTGTGTGTATTTATAGTGATGCCCATGTGAAACATGCCTATTTGTGAGAGCTTTGAGAGAGGCCTTAAGAGTCTTTTAATAACATCCTAAATCCATGGAATTACTAGTTTGGATCTCAGAGTAATAATCCTGAAAGTTCAGAAGTCAGAGGAACCTGTTGGTCTTTCAGTGTTGCTCAACTTGCTGTTTCTGGGCAGCCCTTTTGCTAGTGAGGGTCGGAGGGAGCCTGTGTAACTCAGTGATGCACATCTAGTTAACAGTGGCTGAGCTTGGAGCCTTCAGTCTTTTTATTCCTGTTAAGCTACAGCCTAGAAGATACCTGACTTCTTAAAGCAAAAGCGATAATCAACATGAAATCAGTGCTAACTAAATTAGTTAATTATGCAGTCTTGAAATGAAAATGAATGTGTGTATAATGAGAGATGCTAATTACGTCTTTTCTGATTGATTGCACAGCTTCTCTGCATGATGCTGTGGTACAGCACTTACGGGGCCATCCCAGCAGCTCAGAATGCCTTCGACCTGCTCTCTTACTTGCTTACCCCATTTAAACAGGTTTTTTCAGATCAAGGGGAGGTAAGTCCCTGTGCTGCTCTCTGGTTATATAGCTCATGTCAGTAGCCTTGGGTGGTGCTTCTAACATCTCTTCTGATTAAAAGTATATTATGTGTGTATTTCATGCATTAGAGTGATTTTTACATTGTGTGTACGTCCCGAAATGGTAGTTTTCTGAAAACAGATGAATATTTTATCTTTGAGATATTGGCTGAATTTATGGCTATGAATTTTGCTGATGTTAGGTCAGCACAGCAGATTTTTCATTATGTGCAAATTATTGCAAATGAAACAAAGCAATAAGAACTCATCTCATTAAGGTTCAGCCCACAGTAAAGGGAGAGCTGGAACTTCATGTCTTAGGATGAATAGAAGCTTAAATTCTGGAAGAATGGATCACCCAACATAAAAGGTGCAAATCACACCATAGTCTCAAAAATCTATTTTTGTTGAGTGTTTAGAACATATCTGTGTGCAGTAAATGTATTTCAAGTGTACTAGGTGCACAGATTCAATTATATCTACGGAGCTACACTAGTAAAATTGCTTAGCTTCTCACCATGACATGATGACATGTATACCAGAATGATTCATCTGATAAATTACTGGTAATTATACCCAGTGCAGATTTTTCTAGTGTGGACAGAACCTTAATTAAGTGGTGAACAGCTACTTTCAAAAATCAGATGAAATATATTTGCTATCAGGATGCTTAGATCCATTGTACATAATCTTTGAGGCAGCGGCTTTGCAGTGCTAATAGAAAACCTGATTCAGTGCCTCTTGTGATTGAAGTACAGTGGAGACTGTTTTCTGTTTTCTCATAACAGTGTTTATGAGCTGCCTGTCACCTGCTCTTTTGGGGTTTTTTGAAAGAAGCACATTTTCTTTGCCCTTTTGCAGTTGGCTTTATTATGCACAGAGCTCTTCACAGACTATTGCCTGTGTCTTATTTGCGGTGGCTCAATCATTAACAAATTGTTGTTCCTTACAGAAAATCACTGATTTGTGTAATTTTGACTTACAATAATTGTCCTTCACGGAGGAAACTGATTCCTAGAATGCACCACAAGAACACCCCAAGTATGACTCTGTGCAGATGTTCATGCATATGTTTGAGGACTGTTTATTATAGCACTATTTATTGTGCAAATTTACACTTGAAAACAGTATAGGCAAAGAAATCTTCTGATGTTAAAATAAGCAAATGGAAGCTCTTAACTCCAAATTTCTCATTAGCTGTACTAGTAGGAGAAAAACAGAGTAAAATTCCTTGCTCACTGAAGCCCATTAGTACTGAATTTTGCGCCTACTACTGAGAACAGGCTGAACTGTAGACTACTGTAAAATGACTAAGACATCAGAATTAATTCCACTGCCAGTGGTGTGAATTAACCTGATGGTGTTTCACAGAATGTGTAGAAAACACAGAAAACTCCTCTGTGGCTGGATTCTATTTAAGGATCTCCCAACCCAGGAACAGTTCTAAACTTTGTTTAAAGCCTTTTGCCGCAGTATAAAATCACACTGACTTTGGCAATGAAGCATTGGTCCAGTCTGCAAAATTGAACTGTGGATTCAGATCTCAACTTTGGCAAAGCATGAGGGTGGGAAGCAGAATTCCTGTTTGCCTTAGCAGTGAAATCTGGGGTTGAGACCTTCTGAGATACTGGAGCTTAGAGGTGGTTTCAGTTTCAGCCTTCTCCAAAGCCTGGCTTTTTTTTTTTTTTGTGGTGATGGCAGCTTTTCCACAGGCAAGTGTGATATCAGTAAATCTTCATGGGAAATAATGCACACTTTGCCAAGAACATGCATGCAGACACTGTACTGTGCCCCTAAATACTGCGTGAATCACTGTCTATTCTGTTGTCTCGCAGAGCCTGACTACAGTGGGGAGTGTTGTGGTATCATACATCCTGCTGTCTTTGGCTTCTCTAGGACTGCTATTTGTAGGATCTCTGGTAAGTTATGATACAGCACAAACTGTATTCATGCACTTTTTCAGTGAGTCTTTATAAGATGTCTAATTCATCCAAAGTTGTTGGTGTTATGCCTAAGTTGATTGTAAAGCATTGTTTTTGGGGCTGCTTCTATATAATTATCTGCTTGCTTTATGTAGAGGAATTAGCCTTACTCAATTTCTTGATGAACTGGGGATTGGACTGATGGTTTTTATTCTTTCCATCTGCAGATAGGCAAACTATTTGCACTGAAGTAGAAGGGATGTGGTCCATTAACAGGACCATCGTCCATTGATTTCAGTGGCAGAAGGAGCTGTTCCAGAGTGCCAGTGTACTTCTGAATGTAAAGTCCTGTTAGATGTAGGCCAAGGCCCCAGCTGCAGAACAAGCTTAAGTGGCATGACTACAATTAATCTAGTTAGCTGTCAGCTGTTGGGGAGCAGCAGTGTCTTGTTTTTCTCCATTGATTGTGTAACTGGCCCAAAGTTGTGTGGTAGATGGGAGAGCTCAGGAGAACTCTGTCTTGTTAGGGAGCTCTGATTGAATGTGGCTCTTCAAACCTCTCTACACCGTTCTCTTAGAGTGGGAATGCAGCTACTGAACATGCAGGCAGAGCATCACCTCCTGTCCTTACAGAGGTGCACCCCAGGTAGCTCAGGAAGTTGAAGCTGTGCTTTGCACATGCTGTTGGAGTGATGCACAGTATGATGAAGTACATCCTAGAATCATGGGACTGTAGGTGGGAAGAGACTGCTAGTCTGACATCCTGCTTGGAGTAGGGCTGTTGCCAACACTCAGTAAGGTCAGCCATGAATTTTTCCATACAGGTTTTTAAAACCTTCAAGGAAGGAGATGTATCATCTCTGTGTGTGCCTGTGCTACAGCTGCATGGCACTTTTGGGGAAGAGTTTTTTCCTAGTGTCTCCTCTGAATTTCACAGCTGTAAATGTCTGAGCTGGATTTCTGCAGGCTTGTGGCCACTGTCCCTTGTGGTATCAGCTGACACTACCGAGAAGTGTCTGGCTGCCTCTCTGGAGCTGCCCATGAAGTAGTTGCAGGCCACTGTTAGGTCCCCCCAGCCTCCTCTTTTCCAGGCTGAACAAGCCCAATTCCCTCCACCTTTTTCCTGTACTCTAGACCCCTGACCTCCTTTGCAACCCTCTACTGGGACCGCTCCAGTTTTTTCATATCTGTCTTAAACTGGAGGAACCAAATTTGTAGACAGTATTCAAGGTGCAGCTCCATCAGTGCCAAGGAGAGGGGAATACATCCTGTGATTTGCTGGCCACACTCCCTGCTGGGAAGTAATGTCATATGCCATGGTTAAGTTCACTCAGAGGCAGCACAGTGACAAAATCTTCTGTTTATGTGTCAGGAAAATGTACTTTCTAAAAACCATTCACAAGGCAAAGTAATTATAGTTAATGCCTCCATTATTGTGGTCATTGATCACAATAGGAGGTTAGCCAGGTTTATGCAATTTTCTGCTTTTTTGATGCTGCTGTACCTTATCCAGATTAATTTTGTCCTCAAAAATAAACTTCTGATGATTCTGTAATAGCAAATACTAAAGGAAAAAAAAAAAAGAGCCATGTAAGAATTTTCCAGGCAATCTTGCAGTAAAACATTTTGGGCTGAAAATCTGAATAGCAGGGGTGTAATTTTTTTGCATATTCAACTATTTCTCAGTGGATGAAAACATTTATTGCTGACCCATTCTTAGCAGAGAAGGTAAAATTAAGTGAAAGCTCTCTGTGGCCAAAAGTTCTGATCTCTGTTTGGACAGCTTTGCGTGTGAACTCCTTACAAGTGAATGTGAGTACCAGTGTAGATTAAAGTAGACTTTGCACGTTTTTGTGTTGGTTAACACTTGTGTATAGAAAAACATTTTCTAACAGTTTCCATGTAGGTAAGCTTGCAGTGGTTTGTATTCCTGTGGTCTGTGCTAAGAGTTTTCTAGCTCGAGTGGAGGCACAAATGTCACTCTGTGTCACCCTGCTCTCTGGATAAGTCGCTGGGCAGCAGAGTATAAGAAGTGTCCTGTGCGTTCCGAACAATCGTCCATCTTGCCCAGTATGTTCTCTCTGACATGGACATTAGGAAGGAGAGACTGTTCAGAGACAGCACATGAGCCTTGTCCTTTCCTGCCTCCCTGTTACCTTCCTCTCAGATGTCTGAGGTCATGCTGCTTTGCAATTTGCAAACATCTGCTTTTATCAGTATTTGCATAATAAGGTATAACGTAGTCATTGGCAGAACATTGAAAATGGTGATTGAAACAGGCAGGGTTTCTACAATCCCAGCTGGTGGACAACACGTTGCATGAAGACCGTTTTCTTTATTTCCCCCTTTGTCTCAGCTGAGTGATCTCTCTCCCTCTCTCCCCCTCTCCCCTTAAAATGGATTTTAAGCCGTGTGCTACCTAGAAGAGACCTTGAAGGGATCTTTTCCTTTGAGGAGTGCCTTTATGACCAAACCTTTCTTTCCCAATGTTGAAATTGACGCTGTCCTGCATGACATTCTAATGTGTTTTAGTAGCCTAAGAAGAGAAATTTGACCTTTTTTAGTGGCACTTTTCTAAATTTAACTGGTCATTTAAAAGCCATGTAAGAAAAGGACAGAAGAGGCTTTTTCTGTGGAAAATAAGACCTGTTCTTAGTCCCAAAAGGATGCATGACAGTGCAGTATAGTTTGTATGGCATTAGCCTGAGTGATACTGCTCCTAGTTCTATGGTAGATGGATGAAGTTGGCCTAAGGTTCCAGATCCTGGAATTCAGAGGTGGGCTTGAAATTTTTAACTGAAGTCTGTGGGGAGGATTTAAAGGCTACTGATATGATTTCCTAATCATCCAGTCTACCACAGCATCTATGCAAACTGATACGATACAGACATTTTTTAGATTCATGCAGTTTCAAACTTTTCACTAATTTGTAATATAAACTTTGAAATTGCATTTGTGTCCTAGAACTTCCCAGGATTCATTATTTAAAGTTTATACCATATTTAAATCAGATAATTAGATTATAGCACTATCTTTGCCCCTGGCCAAAAACTGATATGGGCATTCTGAGCCTCAGGATCAGGTACATCAAAATTGAGGCCTCTTTAAATAATGATGGGTTTATACATAAATTCGGGATACAGTGCCAGGTTATTAAAGACGTTCAGCTCAATTACATTTGCTTAAGACAGCTAAATGTAAATTTCAGATGGAAAGCCATTAAATCAGGAGAGGTATGATTTAGTATTCTACGATAGAATACTATAGTGGATTTTTGTTTTGTAAACAAGCCTGGGAAGGATAAGAAACTGAACAAAAGGACAGTGGTATCACGTTGGCTTGCATATGATGGTCACAAGCACATTCCACTTCCACTGTATCCCTGAGTTAAGCCTGGCCAGCTCTGTGGAAACCTCTGTGGCTGAAAGCAGGTTTGAATGGGTAGATATGAGTCCTTGTAACACGCACCACAAAGCTGCTCCTGCATGGAACATTCCTGTTCTCTTCAGTACTCTCCAATTCTAATGCAGAGGCCTGGGATGCTGCCCTAAAGACCCATGTCCTAGGCTGTATGGAAGGGCTGGCTACAAGCAGAAACTTTTTAAAATGTTTGTTTCTTCCAGTTTTGGCACCTACTCAGAGCCCGACCAGACCCCCCCTTTCCGCTGCAAGAGGACAGACGCCAGTCTGTGAGCCGGCAGCCTTCCTTCACGTACTCAGAGTGGACAGAGGATAAAAATGAGGATGACTTCCTAGATTTGGATCCCGTACCAGAGACTCCAGTCTTTGACTGCGTAATGGACATTAAAGCGGAGACAGACCCAGCTACTCTGACGGTTAAATCCGTGGGCTTGCAAGAAAGGTAGGGCAGATGTGACTAATAGGAAAAAGTCTCCTCCCAGATCTGGTGGGTTTAGGAGTGCTGTGCTTAGTAAGAAGCTTTATTGCCTTTGTGAATGTCACTTTAAAATGTGTCTTTTTAAAGTCAAGCACCTGCTTTATTTCCTGTCCTGTTTTCAGTCCAGTCATAAATACAGGCATGTTAGCTGAACAACACAGTTTCTGGACAGCTGTCAACAAGTGCTGTTCTAAAGCATCATTTCTTTCCATTGAATACATCTGTGTTTGATCAGTCTCTCACCATTCATCAAGACAGCAACAGCACAGCATGAAATCCACTATAGGGTGGTGAAAGCTTCTACCTCTGAAAGAGGCGGGTCTTGTTGATTTCTTTTTTTTCCTGTCACTCATGCTGGAGGGCTAGTCTTTTCTCCAAAAGCAAACCACAGAAAAAGTGGTAGTCTTCAGTATTTCTCATATAAAAGAATTAATGCAGAAGTAAATGAATTTGATTCAAATGAACTCAGTAATGAAAATTTGGGGTGAGCTGGTGTTCGCTGTGTGAACCATAAGGGCAACTTGAAAAGAGGAGCTTCTCGGGCAAGTCAGGAGCATCTCAGAGAGATTCACAGCTGGGAAAGGGCAGTTTCAAGATAAAAGGAAAATCTTTTTCTGTTTTGTATCCTTTCAGTTGTCATAGTGAAATAGAACAAAGATCTTGATAGAATTCCTGTGAAGAAATTCTGCAAAAGTGATGATGTTATGAATAAGAATGAAGTTACTGAAGGGCCCACATAGCAAAGTACCACCTTTCTTTATTTCTCAGTTTTCAAGCTTAATTGGACTGCTAACCATAGTTAATTCTCATCTCTAAAGCTTGAAACAAAGGACAGAACTTAGATTTTAAGAACATAATGCTGACTTTCCAAAGCACCTCAGGACACAGAAAAAAGGAGTGTCATAGAAGAGACTTTCAGTTGGCACTTTGTGAGCTTAGAATGTTTTTTCTCAATTAATGCTTTGTTATAACATTGTCCTAAAATCCTACACCTTTTATTGTTTTATTCTACCGTTATATGAGATCATAGTAACCTCTGGGGCTTGTCCCTGAAGATGCTGCTATCAGAGAGTTTTGTTGGTTTTTCATTATAGGCAAGATGGGGCTTGAAATATGTGAGTCAATTGTGTTCTTCACTATCCCTGATTTCATTCCATTTCTGTCACTTTAAAGATGTGACATTTCTCCTCAGGTGACTGCTAGCCTACACAAAAGATACTCACTGTATCAAGAGAATTGGAGAGTATCACTTGGGGAATAATCAATTGGTTAAAGTAATGAATTACAATGAAAAACCTGTCAAATAACTAGAAGTGGAAGAATGAAAGCAATTGCTTGAAGTTCTCGAACTAGGTACAAAGCGTACACCTGAGATATAAACTTGTTTTCAACATACGCATGTCCTTGAGAAGACAGACATCATTTCAAGTTTGAGCTGTGCCCTGACAAACTTCATTTATGTTACACTTTGGTCACTTTTCCTTTGTTTGGTGTTGTGTTAAATTACCCACCTCTGCCTCTTTGGCATCCATTCTGGTTCTCTGTCTTACTGCTCTCTCATTCTTTAGCCACCTATGCAATTAAAAGGGTTGTCAGCAGCTAAATTCAAACACTACGGAACATTGATGAAGAAGAAATAATCTCATTTCCTCATGCTGAAGAACTGTTAATGTAGGTAGCCTCTTCTACCTTGAAAGAACCAAAAGCAACCATTGTCAAATGCATCTGTTTGGGGGGAGAAGTGTGGGAGCTGTTTAATAGCACAAAGGAGGGTAAGGTCAAAATCCTTTGAAAGGTGTCACTAAAGATTCCGTGCCTGCCCCTAGTGGCATTTCCCCATGGCTGTGAATCGTAGCAGGAGGCCATCTACAAAATCTTTTGGACAAACTTCTGAGTCCAGGAAAGGGCTGTGATCCAAGTAATGACTTCTGTCCTCTCTGCAAGCTGGTCATGCCTGCATGCTTACATGGTTTTTAATAGCTCCTACACGCACCTTTTAACTAGATTTTTCGAGTTGAGATTCATCAAAAATAGGTTTACTGTGTGGATGTATAGAACCTTTACCTAGTAATCATCATATTGTGTGGTTTTATTATTATGTTAAAGATATTTAAATATAGATTCCCTGATGGCTTTTGAATCTTATTTTTGTCTATCATTGTGAGACTAACAGAAACTCAGAAGTGCTTTAAAACTTGGTTCATAGTAGGCCTTTTGACTTCTTTGGTTTTTTGTGTGGCTAACTTACAGTAAAGCCACTAAAAATTCTACACTCAACAGTATCTCTGTTTTTAATGTAACTGTTAAAGTATTGGGACCTTCATTTTACCCTTCTCGTGATGTACAGTTGTGGAAAGAACATTTTCCAGATAGAAAAACTATTTACTGCAGTGGTTGGCTTTTCTTGTCTTTAGTAATGTTGAACTGGTAGTTTATCCCAAGATCGTACCCCGGTGATGTTTAGTGTACAAAATAATCTTCTGGTCTTGTCCACACAAGAAGCATCACCCATTTTCTTACAGGTAGTGACCAAAATGTCCCCACAGGACCAGCTGGGTGGCTTTCTGAAGTTGCTCATCTGTCATTGCTGACAGTGATGGGTCTGTTGTAAGCAAACTTCTACGGCTCTGTTTTGCAGGAGAGGTTCAAATGTTTCACTCACACTGGATATGTGCACCCCAGGCTGTTCTGAGCAAGGCTTTGGCTATGTCATGTCCCCACGGGAGCAGTCAGCCCGAGAGTACCTCCAGACAGCATCAAACATCCTTACTGAGGAGGAGCTGCACAAGAAGGCACTGGATCCTTTCATACTCGAGGCAGAGTTCTTTGTGAGTGTCCAACCTCTCTCTTCTAGGAGCATCAATAAAAACGGGATATTGTCTCTCCATAGAAGACCTCGGTATTATTTTCTGCCAGTCTAAAAGTAGCACATGCAAACTCCACTTCTGTCAGTGAAGCATTTAATGCAATTCCCAAATTTGTCATCCCTTGCTGACATATATTACGTTTCTAACCAAAAAAAAAAAAAAAAATCACCAGAGTACAGAAGAAAGCCACATTTGCTATACGCATAACTTCTTGAAATGTGTCTGGAGTTGCCCTAGGGATGAAATTAGTCCTGATCCACCCTCTTTGCTGTTGAATGCTTAATGTGAAGCTACTTTCCAAATCTAAATGTTTTCTGGTTACCTGAAACACAGTTGGGCTCTGTCATTCAGCAGCAGCTATAGAAAGTATGTATTAGTGTTTTGGTTTTTTTTTTCTGCAAAAAAATAATTTACTAGTTGCAAGCTTCTCTGTCGGTTGCTTTTAGGATTCTGAAAACATTTCCTTGGCTCACTGTATCTACCAATGCTTTGGTAGAAAGATTCTTTGCCTCATTTTGGAAAAATACACTTACACAGATGAAGCAAGCAGCCGCAAATTGGATTTCTAAGTAGTTTAGGGTAAAGGTCAGATACATCTTAGAGTAGTGAGTACCCTGGCTTTTTAAATCTTTGCATGTTATTTAGTTTTTTCCGTAATTGGTTGAGTTCCATGTGATAGGTATTGTCATGTTTTTCGTGTTTATCATACCTGACAAAAAAAAATAGTATGCAAAATGCTGCAGTGCCTGCATTATGTGTATTAGTCAGGGCTGTAGATTCCTGCTCAAGATGGGAGGTAACCAGGGCACAGACTTTGTATGCTGAGGTGTCGCAGGGCATGTGATCAAGAGTTACTGAAGTTAATACTGCCATGTCACATCTTCTCTTAAGCATGAAATCTCAGCAGAGCAGGAGGAAGATTACGTTTTGCAGCATTACAGCCCTTTCGGCCTGTCCTCTTCATGACCTCCAAGTGTCTGAAAGGGAAAGACTAACACTCTGGTTATCACTTGCTGTCTTCTCTCCTTGTGCAGTTTCAAGGGGTTTTTTTACTTTACAAGAACAGGGGGATAGTCTGGGCTTCAGTTTTAAAACAGAACACGAGGTATCTGTGGTCCTTAATTCACTTAGTGCAGTACAAGTTGAAGGAAAGCAGTTTTTGTGTAGGCAAAGCCCTGATTCTTTTAAAGTAAAGCATCTATTGCTCCTTTAGGGAGGGAATGTTCACTTGGTGTCTGAACTGACTGCTAAACTAGTCCACATACAGTTTAATCAGTCTCTGAGCTGCACTGTAGTTTTCAAGCAAAGAAAATAATGTTTGAAGTAGGAAAAAAATACACTTCATTTCTCTGAGAGATTTTGAATTAGGTTTCCTGGTGTTCATAGAATCATTCAGCAGCCAAGCCATCCCAAGCTATTTTCATTCTTTAATGAAAACTGAAAGAGCATGAAACTCTGTGCAATCAAAATGTCATTTCTGTAATTAAAAATTGTAAACTAGTTCAGTTTTTATGAAACAGTTACCACCAGCTAGCTCTTCATCGTGTATTTTCACTCTGTCTAACCTACTTGGTTTTCAAAGTCCAGATCCCAGATGAAGCAAGCAGCTGTTTTGTTTTGGAAGAAAAGTCAGAGAGGACATTTTCAGGGCTAAATCCTGAAATTCATATAAGATTTAGAGTTTTTACTCAGACAGTAGTCCTGTTGATTTCACCAAGAATTGGCTAGTGCGGTGAATGACTTAAGAAGGACCCAAAAACAGCCCATGGAGCTTGGCTCAGGAAGAGTTTGGGTTGACTAAATACCAAGGAACAGTTGAGAAAAATATGAAGATTTTGTTCCTATGCAGTTCTCCAAATTCATAGGAAATGACTTCAACAAAAGGTTTGTGTCCTTATTTGCCTCTTTGTTGGTTAAAGCCAACAGTATGCTCAGTGCTTTGTAAGGATAGAGTGCAGATAGTCTTCTAAGGTTCCAGAATTGACCTCAAGTTGTTCCAGGGCAGGTTTAGATTGGATATTAGGAAAAAATAATTCACTAGAAGGGTGAAGCACTGGAACAGGCTGCCCAAGGAAGTGGTGGAATCACCATCCCTGAAAGTGTTCGTAAACACGTGGATGTGGCACTTAGGGACATGGCTTAGCAGTGACCATGGAGGTGCTAGGTGCAAGGTTGGACTCAACGACCTTAGAGGTCGTTTTCAGCCTTAATGGTTCTATGTTTCTACAGTCCATAGCTCTGCTCATCTTCATTTTTTCTCAGAGTGAGTCTTGTCTTACTCAAGCCTGTTGCCAGTCTGTGCTGTAGTGGTCTCTCAAATCCAGTGTGCAGCAGCTGGGATGACCAGCTCTGCCCGCTAGTTCCCGTGAGCCGTATCTCTGCTGAGCCTGGTTAACACATCCCTTCTCTTCCCTGCCTTCTGAGTCCGACTGGCAGAAGGTTCCTGTTTGTTCCTGCCTGGCCTTGGCTGCTTTTGCAGGGAATAAGCAGTGGAGAACAGGAAGCCTCTCCATCTTTGTGCGTTCTCTGCATCAGTGATGTAGAGCGCAGGCAATCCCCAAATACCCCTTTGCTGTCCTTTTCCATGGAGCTTGACAGCACGATGAGCAAAGCGGTGACGCTCCTCCAGCTCCATGGAGTCAGGTCAGCACGCCAGCCTGTCATAATGTGTGTCATACTTTGTTGCTGGTGCAAGTCCTAGCAAATTATTAACTTCCACCCTCAGGGAGGAAGCAGTGTGAGTCAGAAAGGATGGTGCTGAGGTCCATCCTTCTGGAGCAGTGTCTTGCGTTCCACCTCTTGCATCGCTCTGTGCCTACACTTGCGATTCAGTTCTAATAATATTAGGAGTGAACGTGTCATGCGTGTTACTCAATGAATTAGTCACTAGGAGTGTTTTCACATGAAGGATTTCAGAAAAGAAAGCCAGTGACAGTAAAAGGAAACATCAATCATGCTTTGGTGGTAAGTTGCTAGAAGGACAACATGTACAACATGTCCCCGCTGACTTCATCACTTTGCCTCCCTCGCAGGGAGGGCATAATGGGCTTGGGGTTTTTATTCCTCCTGTGAATCTAATAATACTACCTACTGGCTCTTATATTTTCGTGGGCTTTTTGTTTTTCTTTTTTTTTAACAGGAAATTCCAATGAACTTTGTTGATCCAAAGGAATATGATATTCCAGGCTTAGTGCGTAAGAATCGCTACAAAACAATTCTCCCAAGTAAGTTTCTGCTTTTTAAGTCACTGAGGCTGGGTGGTTTATTTCACATGCTGGAGGGCTTTGCATCTTCCTCTCCAGAGTGCATGAAGTGTACTGTCACCACAATGTATTGTCCAAAAGCCATGTTTATGGAGCAGCAGCATGGCTTCAAAGCATAAATCAAATTTCCAAAGAGGTACAGAGCATGAAGAACCAAAATGCTGCTGATCCTCAGGGAAACATAGGTTTTTTAGTTATTATAATTGCATCATTTGGTGCTGCTTAAAAGTTGTACCCAAGAACTTGGTGTGTTTATTCAGATATTACTTAGTGATTTCTTTGGTTAAATTTCTTTTGAAAGACCAAATTCTAGCAACATTATTTTCCTGACTGATGTGTTTTCAAATGCAGACTGAGAATATTAGGAAATGGCCTGATGGCATTAAGATGACACCGAACAGTATTTTTCTTTTCTATTGCCCTAGTTTTATTTGTAGGCAGGAGTAGGAGTTTTGAGAAACATTTTGGTACAAATTTTTACAAGTGTCATCTTTTTCCCTTCTCTCATACTTTAAGATACTTTGAAAAGTGATAAGACTGGATGTCATGCCTCCTTTTTTTTATTTTTTTTTTGCTCTAATGGTACCACCATCCAGAGTAGTCTTTTGCAAAATCCAAAAGGTTCAATGTCAGATTAGCAAATATAAGTGCAGTGAAGTCAAAACAAGTCAAAACTGTCCTCAGCTATACCTAACAGTCAATGAATCTGGATTGGAAATGATTTCAAAAGAGATTTTTTTAATGTCTTAAAACTCCAGCAGCTGCAGCCTGATGTGTGCAACTCTTTTGACGACTTTGTACTCTACCTCAGACCAGAAGTGTAAAAGCATTTAACCACCTTTCACTATTGCTGTGCTAATGGCTGAGGTGATTTGTTCAAGTATTAATTCACTGATTTTGCTGGAATGGGAAGATTGTAGAAGTGAATATTGATTTCAGATGCCCGAGGTGCCAGATCTCTAAGTGATCTGTATATTCTGAATTTGGTATCTTCATCTCAGCCATGTGGGTATCTGCTAGCAGCCACTGTTGTCACTTTGACCTCTTCATCTCAGATAACTGCTTTCTACCCAACCACCTCTCAAAGGTCAACAACCTTACTCTGGCCTTATTATGATCTGAGGTTTTTTTCTGAATGAACTTTTAGCAACTTTGTCCCTGGCTATGGCCACAGGATGGCTTGATATTGCTGAGGAAAGGAGAGGGCTGTGTTCACTGCCTCCATCTCACAGGACTTGGTGCTGGCAGTAAAGTAGGGTAGCAAGGAGACCTGAAATTCTCTTTATGCTTCAAAGGCAAGGATCCCAGTAAACATGAATCTGGTCTGTCTGAGGACAGCATTTCATGCTGAGTCTGTGTTTGTAGCACTGTAAAAATTACTGTATGCTTAGTCCTTAATATGATATTGGGTAGAGCACAGTTTTTGCGTAGATTTTATTTTATTCTGCTAAGCCAGCTGAATTTTTTAATCAAAAAGGCACCTGTGGTTTGTTTTTAGTATTATCTTGGTGATACATACTGTTGCTATTTGCTGAGGCCTCTGTCAGGAGAATGTTTCTTGTTGATGGTAACAAACTGGGTAGCGCTGGTCAAAGTGGATGAACGTGGGCCTGTGTCAGTTCCCATTAAAATCAGTGAAACAGCCATTGACTTCAGTGGGAATTGGACTGAACTTCTTAAGTGGAATAATATTTTCTTTTGTCATCTTGTTAGAACAAGAATAATGCTTCATAAACAGCCTCAATGAAGGAGACTCAAGTACTGAAGAGACTTAAAATGCAAGAGACTGTTAATATTCTTTAATTTCTATATAACCATTATATTTGTTAATAGCACATCTTGGAATTTGGTTCATTGCAAGATGAAACAGGGAAAGAGTTATTGTCATCTGGCTTGCCTGGGTGCAAGAAATGCATGTTTATGTTTTGGGAGAAAAGCTGTTTGCTATCATTTCACAAACAATATTTTAATGTCTTTGGAGCCAGAATGAGTCTGTTGACCTAACAGATTGAGAATTAATTTCCTGGAGCAGAAAACTGCTTTTCCAGAGTCATGCTGAGACACCGACTCTGCAACAGGACCAATTAAGGCAGGCTTCAGAGAGTGGGTGAAACTGTCAGAAGGCTGCAAATTACCCCAACCATCCTTTCCCTTTTTTAATGGTAACTTTTTAACATGGGGGTTTTCCAAGGCCACTCACATCTGCTATGATGGCCACAAATGCATGCAAATGTCTCGCTGTACAAAATAATCTTGTGTGTCTCTTTCCTCTGAGCAACTGATAAACTATTCTTTATCTCCTTACACCTTTCAGATCCTCACAGCAGAGTGTGCCTTACCTCAGCTGATCAGGACGACCCCCTCAGCTCTTACATCAATGCTAACTACATCAGGGTAAGAGCTCCTTAGCCCAGTGTGTCTGCCCAGCCTCTATCAACCACTGTTAATGTAAACAGAATTGCAACATACACTGGCTTTTAAAGGCATCCCTACCTGATCTGATTGCTCTTCTCTCCTGCTTACATTAGCTGAAACCCAAATCTCAAAGTGCACCTGTACAGATTCAGACCAGACAGAAACATACTTCTGCAGTTCTTGATGCGAATTCCTTGTCAGCTGGCCTAACCAAGGCACTGGATAATCAGCCTGAATAAGGCTCATGACCTAGCCAGAGTCACCTCAAGGCTGTTGGGCACTCTTTGCTGGAATTACGTGAGTCCATACTGTGCCTTCGCTCCACGTACACGTACGCAGGAGAGAGATGGAGAGGAGAGCTGGTGCCACGGAGTCAGCATTTCAACCAGGATAGCTCTCTGTTTTAAAGGGTGAACCTTCGAGGTTGTGGTGGACATCCCTGTTAAATCTGCTCTCTTGTTGTTTTGTTGGCAGGGCTATGGAGGCGAGGAAAAGGTATATATTGCTACTCAGGGACCGATAGTTAACACTGTCACTGACTTCTGGAGAATGGTCTGGCAGGAGCGTTCCCCCATCATTGTCATGATTACCAATATAGAAGAGATGAATGAGGTAATGCTGTTACATCTAGTCTGTATTTTTATCTGTACTCCAGCAGATATTTTCAGCACAGACACTAAGCCAGCAAACAGAAGTTAGTTCAGTGGCCTGTGCAATCAGAGCCAGCATTAAATTCTTCAGGCTCAGAGAAGATGTGGGCTTCTCTTTCAGTTCAGTTTACTCTTAAGTCCTGTTTCGCTGTCTGGCTTCTACTGCGGGTTTTGCCATTTTCCTCTCCCAGCTGACCAGAAACTTCTCCTAACCCAGCTCTACTTGCAGGCAGCCTTTGAAGTTCTCTCTAAAGGAATCAAAAGCAATAGCACCCCATAACTACTAAGGTTGAATATCTTTAATCAGTAGAGTTGTTGCTTCTTTATCTTGCATTTATTATGATTTGGTGTCTATATGCACATTTCATTGAGGAAGTAGCTGATTTCTGTATGATAATCAACAACTAGAACTGACTTGGATATTGAGGACCTTTCCCTGAATGTGTCTAGGGAATGTATATGAAATACTGAAATTAAGATGCTGGAATTTTCTATTTGCCACCTGCTTCCAGAAATTAAATTGTCGTGCTTCTTGTGCTAATCTACCTAAAGTGAATACTTTTTTTTTTTTTTTT
>VWZW01007086.1:1373-11925 GCA_013397115.1 Edolisoma coerulescens
ATGCACCCCAGAACGGGGTTTGGCCTCTTGGCTGCCAGGGCTCACTGCTGATTCATACTGAGCCTCCTGTCAACCAGCAGCCCCAGATCCCTTTCCGCAGGGCTGCTCTCCAGTCTCTCCCAATCTATACTTGTGCCCAGTGTTACTCTGTCCTAGATGCAGAATCTGTCATTTTGACTTGTTAAATTTCATTCCATTAATGATTGCCCAATGCTCCAATCTATCTAGATCCCTCTGCAAGGCCTCTTGTCTCCCTCAAGAGTCAACAGCACCTCCCAGTTTGATATCCTCAGCAAATGTACTAAGGGTGCATTCAACTCCTCAGTCCAGATCACTGGTAAATAAATTGAACAAGACTGGCCCTAGAATTGAGCCCTGAGGAATGCCACTGGTGACCAGTCAACAGCCAGATGTAGCCCCATTCACTACAACCCATTGAGCCCTGCCCTTCAGCCAGTTCTTCACCCAGTGCAGTGTACTACTCATCCCACAGTTGGACAACTATGAGGGACAGTACTGAAAACCTTACAAAAATCCAGAAAAGCTACATCTACCCCCTTCCCTTCATCCAGTAGGTGGGTGACCATATCATAAAAGAATACAGAATTAAAGAGGACTTTTCTTTTGTGAACTCATGTTGACTGTGTCTGATAATTGCATTGTTCTTCACATGCCTTTCGATAGTACTCAGCATAATCTTCACCATAATTTTTCCAGGAACTGAGGTTAGACTACCAGGTCTGTAGTTCCCTGGGTCTTCCCTCACAGCTTTTTTGTAGATTGGAGTTCATTTTACCATAGCAGCCCTCACAGTGCTGTGCTTTGCACTGGGAGCTAGAAAGGTGTTGAGAACACACCAGTGTTTGGGCTCCTGCTGAGCAGCAGTAGCACAGCATCAGCGCTCTCTCCAACATCCCTCAACATCCTCAAAGGCCAATAGGCTGAGGGTGGGCAAGATCTCGTATGGGGACATAACCAGAACAACTGACCCAAATTAACCAAAGGGATATTCCATACCATATAATGTCAGCTCAGATACAAAAGCTAAGAGAAAGTGTGTGTGGGGCAACATTCACTATTACTACATTTGCCTTCCAGAGCAACCGCTACACATACTGAAGCCCTACTTCCCATAAAGTGGCTGGACATAATTTGCTGATGCGAAGTAGGGAAAAAATCTTTTGTTTTTCCTTTGCTTCCACACACAGCTTTGCTTTTGCTTTAATCAACTGGCTTTATCTTGACCCATGAGTTCTCTTCCATCCTTTTTTCTCTCCCATGTCCAGCTGAGGAGAGGGAGCGATAGAGCACCAAAAAGGACTGTAGTGGGTTGAACGTAGCTGGCCACCAGGTGCCCACCAAAGCTGCTCTATCACTCCCTCTCCTCAGCTGGACAAGGGAGAGAAAATGTAACAAAAGGCTTGCGGAACAAGATAAAGACAGAGAGAGACCACTCACCAATTACTGTCACAGGCAAAACAGACTCAACTTGGGAAAATTTATTTATTACCAATCAAAAGAGTAGGATAATGAGAAATATAAACAAATCTTAAAACAACTTCCCCCGACCCCTCCCTTCTTCCAGGGCTCAACTTCACTCCCAATTTCTCTACCTCCTCCCTCCAAACAGCAGAGGTGGATGGGGAATGGGATTACAGTAATGACATTCATCACACATTATCTCTGCCACTCCTTCATCTTCGCACTCTTCCCCTGCTCCAGCATGGGGTCCCACCCACAGAAAACAGTCCTCCACAAACTTCTCCAATGTGAGTCCTTCCCACAGGCTGCAATTCTTCAGGAACTGCTCCAGGGTGAGTCCCTTCCACAGGGTGCAGTCCTTCAGTAACAGGCTGATCCAGCACTGGGTCCCCTGCAGTCACAAGTCCTGCCAGCAAACCTGCTCCAATGTGGGCTCCTCTCTCCACAGTCACAGGTCCTGTCAGGACCCTGCTCTAGCACAGGCTCTCCACATAGTCACAGCCTTCTTCAGGCATCCACCTGCTCCAGCATGGAGTCCTGCATGAGCTGTAGGTGGATCTCTGCTCCACCGTAGACCTCCACAGGCTGCAGGGGAATCTCAGCTCTGGCACCTGGAGCACCTCCTCCCACTCCTTCTTCACTGACCTTGGTGTCTGCAGAGTTGTTCTCACATATTCTCACCCATCCCTCCCCCTGCTGCTGTTGTGCAGCAGTTTTTTCCCCTTCTTAAATATGCTATCCCAGAGGTGCTACCATCATTGCCAGTTGGCTTGGCCTTGACCAGCCGCAGGTCCATCTTAGAGCCCACTGGCATTCACTCTACTGGATCCAGGGGAAGCTTTTGGCATCTTGTCATAAAAGCCACTCCAGTAGCTCCCTCCCCCTTGCTGTAAAAACCCTGCCATGCAAACCCATTATAAAGGGGCTGGCAGATTTGGGTCTGAGCCTTTGAGAAATCTGTCCCTTTTTTTTTATTTGGGGGGGGCAGCAGATGGACATGACACAGCATAGAAAATAGCAGTAAACCTCTGTATTTATGTACCTTAATCTCTTCTATATTGTTCTCACTTGCATTGTTAGCAATGCAACTCAGCATACTGCCTTAGTAAGAAAACATTACCTTGTATAACCAGCAAATTAATGACAAACCTAAATGTATGCCGGAAGTTGTCTCTAAAAAGGGTGTCTTACATATTCTGAATGGAACTCTTCCTAATCATATACATACAATTAAGACAAACACAATGCTGCATGCAGAAAAGAAAAAAAATTACACAAGGAGCAAGGTTTGTAATTCTCATGTAGAAACAAAAGGCTTTGTGTCTCCCTTTTAATGATAAAGTAACCTTTTACTGTAGAAAGCATGTTTTATTTTCTCTTGGTCAGCTATTCAATTCTGAAATCTTGGTTTTTTAAATATAGGAAACTTCAAAAATTGATAGAGGTTTCTTGATATCATTCTATGGGGTTTTTTGGATTTAGGATATCAATCTCAAATAGGATTAATGTAGAATATATGTATAAATATTTAAGCTAGGCTGAGCCTCTAAAAGCTGATAGGACTTAAACTATCCTGCAATGAATGAATCACTGGCTTCAGAATAAATATTAATAGCCCTGGCTTTGCAAAATAGTTTAGGAAAACATATGTATTAAGGACTACAACCCTTAAAGAGGAACTTTGCTAATGCAGATATGCTAAGGCTACATTAGGTGGGAAAGTGTGCACCGTGCAGGTTAAAAACCCTTTAAAACCCCCATCAACTGCAAACCAGATATCCATGAAAACCAATGAACTTTACCCTGTTAGGAACTTTACACATGCCACATATTGTTAGGGCAGCAGTTCTTAAAATGTAAACTCTAAACCAACAGGAAGCAGTTCAATAACTTCAAATTTTCTCGATACTAGGAATATATATACATGTGGACTCGATGATCTGAGGCCTTTTTCAACCTTAATGATTCTATGATGTGCACATTTTCATAAATCTAAATGAGAAAATGGAACAAAATTGGAGAACACAAATCAACGGATATTAACAGAATTAAGCCTGATTTTTATTTGGATGTAAATCAAAACCATTGTGATAACACTCTTGATGACACTCCTTAAATTTTTTTTCCTCCTCAAAAGACTAGGTGTCTGTTTCATTTTAAAAAGGCTGAGAAATATCACAGTACAGGAAAAGAGAACTCTTGAGAAGATTTATAGAAGTATCTCTCAGAAGAAATCTAATTTGCCTAGGAAAGCTCTTTGGCTTACAGCTTTCAGAGGAAAAAAACCCCATACAGTAGGAAAAAACAACAGATTGCAAATTATGCCTCCCAATTTCTTTTTTTTCCCCTCTCTATTACTAGTGGTATGCTGATAAAATCTATTTGGGCAGTGCAAACAAGTCTTGTTTAATAAAGAAATGAATTTGGCATTTTGTGAGTTCTTCACACTCATCATCACCAGATATTCAACAAGCAACAAGAATGTTAAATATTGTAGGAAAATTTGTTGTTGAAAATTGTTGTAGGAATATTTAAAGTTGATTCTAACTCTCAGAAAGTTGCTAGGTACAATTTTAAGTACTATTAAATCACTTCTGAGTAGTGAAATAGGTCTAAAAATAGAAGCAGCAAATGAATCCATCACATTCAATAGCTCCATAAGGTTAAGAATTCATATAGAATTCTATAACAGGGCAAGAAGTTGATGGAATGTATCCAACAGACTTGCATTTCTACCAATGCCTCTACAGGAACCCATGTGAAACCACAATGCTCACAGACAGGACATGCTTAAAGACTAGGCAGACAAGTCAAAGCTTGAGAATACTTCAAAACAGAACAGCTCTCATTTTACTAAATTGTTCCTCTAAAGTGAGCACTGGGGAAAATTCTTGCTATGTACATTTCTCTTTTGTGTATTATGACTATAGCGTCTGGCACTTTGAGATTTAACACACAGCATTGCTGAATAAGAAAGGCAAACACTGTTTATTAGTAAACCACTAGCATTACCAAAACATAGGGTATTAAAATGGTTACTTGTTTGTAAATTGATTACTTGGTCTTAGCTTTATCTTCCTAAGCACACAATGTAATATTTAAAAATAAAGCTCATGCTGTACTTTTTAAAAACTTGTTTTTCCATTATTCTTAGCTTAACAAGAATCAGAAGTTAAAATAGTTAAAATAGCCCATTAAAATGGGCAGGTAAAACAGAAAGAAACTGCAAATTCACTCTTCACCACACAGTGCAAAAATCATAGTCACAGCTTCATATTTAATGTGGAATCACTTAAAGTATACAATAGTTCAAAAGTTCCGGAAACTGGTTAAGAGTTAAAAGCCAGTAGAACAAAACCACAGGAAATCCAAAATACATCTTTGACCTTTTTAATCCTAAATTTTAGGGACAATCACATGCCCAAATAAACATGTTTGTTTTAAGGAGAAAGAAACTTTGGTATGGAGTTGAACTAGCTACATGAATAGCACCTGTAGCTTTCAAAACAAACAGTAATGGCTAATTAGACACCATGGCAGCAAGATATCCCTCTTAAAAAACCAACCAAACAACAAAAAAAACCCCCAAACAACCAAAAACCACCAACTAAGAATAAGCACATGCTTGGAGCCACACATCAAGGCTAGACAAAAGAAACTAGCATAATCCTTTTTTAAAGTAATTTTAAAGCATGCATTAATTATTGTATTTCTGATGCTGAAATTGGTTAGAAATCTTTCCTACAATGAGAAAGCCTTCCTTTTATTTGCTAACCACTAATAACCACTCCTTTTAAAACTGCACTCTAATTCTTGAAGAACACTATTAATATATTTCCTTAAGATTCTCTCTATTTTTCTAAAATACTCTATATTTCTATTTCATAGGCCCATGCTGTTAGTAGTAAGCATTGCAAACAAAAACACCCCCCCTACTCCAAGAGGTATTTATTAAAAAGGTCAAAGATAAATTCAACCTCAAAATGGAACAAAAAGGTTTTTAAATTGTACCAGAAATAACAAATGATCTTTGTAATGTGTGATACACTCCTACAGCCATCAATAGTTACCAGAATGTTAGTCTATGTTTATCTGTAAGATTTATGGGCTTGCAACAAAGCATAATACACACTGAACAGAACGAGGGAAACGTCAGTTTCAAGTGTATAATGAATTTTAGTAATTTAATACATTTTAGCTTTTAGTTGCATATTCCACAGTAGTGCTGTGACAACAAATCACACCTGTGTACCAGAGCATACATCAACAGTATGGTGTAACATTACTACACCACTGCTATACTTAGCTTTTTGAAAGAGACATAAGCATACATCAAACAATTTTCAGGGTTATTTTTTCCTTTGATAATGTTCACTTTTTCAGTAATACTTCACTTTTTCAAATTTGAATTATTGGAAAAAAATCACTGAGAGTTTATACAGAAATAGCTATAAGGAATACCCTTACAGGCACTGATATGACAAATGTTTATTTTAAGGGCTGAGAGGCCTTAATATCAACAAAGTGGACTGAAAAGAATTACTAGCTTTGTCTAAATGGGAAATGCCTGCTTCTGCTTGTATGTTGAAAAAGGAAATTCAGAAAGTTATATTTTGACTTTGCTATATCACAAAGTCAATCATAGAAAGACCTACGCATTTAAACTAAAATGATAGTTTCAAAAGCCCTTATATTAAAAAAACCCAAAACAGCATGCAAAACTTTGATCAGTTATGCAGCTGCTTTAAAACTGTTGCAAGACCATACTGTATATATTAGCTTTTATACTGATAATGCACAACTAACAGCAAAGTTGATTAGATTAACAAAAATTTGTCTTAATTACACCTTTATATCACACTAAAGAGACAAACGCCAAAAGATTGGCAAAAACATTTAATTTTGAGCACTCAAATGGCAGGATAATTATGTGTTGCAACCCCATCACATTTAGGCAAACAAAAGCAAAAACATAATCCTGCAGTCTCACTTTACAAAATGAAGTTCTGTAAAATATTAATTAGGAGGGCAACAGTTTATGCTAACACAATGTAACTTATACAACTAGTGTCAAAGGCAAACAAAAAAACCTTCTAAATAAAAAAAAAAATCAAAATACACATAGGAACAGAAGCACAAGTGCTGCATTAAATACAGTCACGATAAAACAATGCACAAGAGAGACAGACGGAGACTAAATTTAGCAACACATTTAAAGAAAATGTAATGAGGAAAAAACTTAACACTATTTTTTCCAATGATAGTTTCCATTTGCAGTCTTTCCATCCATAATCTGTCTGATACAGTATATCATTAAAATATTCAGAATGTCACAGAAGAGCTATATTTTTCTCTTCCAAATCTAATTACTGAGTTGGTTTTGGATATTTTAAACATACATTATTATGTCCATTTAAAAGCAAGGCAACAAAAGGACTTTTTATCACCTTAAATCTTAGTACTGATGACAAACATTTTTAAAAGTTATCATAATCTTTTTTGTCTTTCTTTCCCTCTGCTTCAAACCCATCAACCCCATCACTGTCCCTTCTCCTTTTACGATTATTATGGATGTTGAAGCGTTGATTCATCTGTGGTAATGGATCCATTCCTAAAACTTTGTGTATTTGACGGAATGCAAGGAGTCTCAGTGCAAACTAGAAAAAGGATAGAAAGGAGATATTTCAGTTAGAAACAAATGTCAATTTAAAATACTTTATCAAACAATTAATGAAGAACATTAGTGGTATATGATATTATCCTTAGACCTTATTATCCTCTCTTCCTTCCCCCAACAAAGTCAACACAATAAAATATGTATGTCCCATTTTCTACTTCTATACAAAATACAACATATTAACTTAAAAATAATATACATGTGTTTTAGCCGCTGGACTTGCATTGAAGCAGCCAAGGCTTGTCATGTGTCCCAATATGCATTAGTAATCTTTAGCAAAAGGATCGAATGAAGAGGTAGGGGCAGTAAACTCTTAAGCTGCAAACATGAATAGCCAATACTGTAAGTAGATACAATAAATATTAAAATTTAAGCTTACACATATTTATAAAATATTAAATGCCATTGCAATTTTAAATCTAATAACATACTACGGTAGAGTAAGCATCTTTATGGAGATATATATATGTAGATGGGAGTGCTTTAAACTTTTCAGGAAAATATGTTAATTTTAGTACAAAAATGAACACTATTATACATTCTCTGTTGTGACATTTTTATTGCCTAGCTTAAGACTGGTCATTTGAAAGACCGGACCATATTCTAAGAAAAGTAAATTCATGTCCACCATATAGCTCCATTAATAAAAAGAACAAAAAACCCCCAAATCAACCAACCACCCACCCAAAAAACTATCCATCAAATTTAGTTACTTAACACATACTTTTCCTTACCTGTGCACTTGAAGTAATATCCTCTCGTTGCTGATCTGTCATTACAGCAAGTGTATCAAAAGGATCTTTCTCACAAGGGTCCAGAAGGCCAGGACCACCTAAAACAGTTAGGCTACTTAGTAGCACATCTCTACCTTATTTCAATCAAGAGTACAGATTTTACATTACTTAAACATAAGTATACAGACACTGATCAAATGCAACTTGCCTTTAAGGATGATTCCTGAAGATATACACTCAAAAACTCTTCTTAGTGCATCCCCAGGACTCTGTGGTCCAGTAGCACTGCTAATTGCTTTTTCCACAAGCAACTCCATAGCCTAGAACAATAAGAAAATCCAGCCAATTTAGAGGACTGATTAAAAAAAAAAAGTTACTACTGTTGTTCAATACAGAACTTTTGATACTGAAATTTTGAAGGATACTACACATCACAGAACACTTTCAGTTAAAATGAAAAAAATCAGATTTTTGTTAACAACTAATAAAAAGAAAGCTACTGTAAGATTAACAGAGTATTGAGTACTGATATGCTGCTTCTCATGACAAGTTGTCCTAAGTTTTTCTTAGAAATTTATACAGTAGTAGCCTACTTGGAGAACTTGTCCAGTCATTTTTTGAGAGCATAAAACATGGTGGGTCACTGGAATCTGTCAGCCATGTGAATAAACAGCACACAGTATGAAATGATGAATTTGATTATTCTAATGAAATTAACAGGATGCTACAGAGAAATTATATTTTTTCTACAAGAATACAAAAACCTAAAGTATCCAAAATTTAATAACTTTTTAATGTTTAAGTGGTTATTAGTTCTTCAGATTCGCAAAACTGAAGTGCACTGCAATTTTTTTCCAGGACATAGGCTAACACTAACTTAGATGTTAAACAAGTGTAAAAAAAACCTTGATGATAAACAGGTTTTCTAAAATTTACATATTTTTTTCTGTGAATATTTCCATTGTTTACCTTTATTAGACACTATTTTCTTCCAGAAAAAAAACAATAAAAGATTTTTGCAAAAGTAAGCATTAAATGGATGTTTCAATACCACCTCCTCGGCAAGTTTTATTTTCAAACAATATTGTCTCTCTTGTTTTTTGGTGGGATTTTTGGGAGTTTGTTTTTTTGGTTCCTCTCCCAAGTTTACAGTTGCTCTAATGTTGCCTTTTATTTCTATTTTCCAAGAATAAATGTCCATTCTAATGCATGCAAGTAACTACAGGCAGTGCTGATTACAATAATTCACTAAGGATGCCTATTCCTTTCTATTTTAGCTCAATTTAACTGACAAATTTCAATTCTTGAGCATGGTATTTTGGTACTTACACTGTATCAGTCAGGATCAAGCTTTTGAGTTTTAGCAACAAAAATTTAGTTGTTTTCAAGTATGAAGCAAAATACAGCAGGAAATAAAAAAGCAGATCACATTATTGCATTTATTCAAGTCTAGTTCTTTTGGATCCTCATACAATACACTACAGTCTTCAACTTAATCATAGGAAAATGTGAGTTATGATGCCCCAGTGTTTATGTGCACAAAAGGCTAGATTTCAAGTTTGGAAAATAAATAAAAATAAATCAACCTTGAATATTGGTTCCTTCTAACTCGTAGGAACTTGACACAATTCTTCTAATTTAGTTTTTATTTCTAGGTATATAAAGAGACTAATACTAATATGTGTGTTTAGATTTCCTAATATTTTCAATTTTTAAAACTACTTAGGCTCTTTTTGAAAAGCTCTGGCATCTCTGGCTTGTAACAGGCTTCTAGCATAAAGGTCAGGAAAAATATATTTCTTCAATCTACAAAATTTCATCTGCAACTGTCAGAAATTATATATATTTAAAATCTTTTTCTTTTTTTTCTTTTTTGATCAGTAAGACTTTGCCAACAGGCCAAAAGAACAGCTGAATACACAAACTTCAATGGTGATTCATGGCACTGGCAATGCATCGGGTACCAAGAGTGTTACCAAACAAGCTAAATTTCTTTAATAAGAAGTCTATGCAGCAGTGGGGGAAGATGTTGGAAAATTCTTTTAACTTTAGCACAATAGTGTATGACCCCTATATTTGTGGTTAATCCTTAGTTTTGTACCTCACAGTGCTTAGTGCAAATACCAGACATTAATGTGGCCTTGTGTTAGCTCCCTATATCTGTGACTAATACGTCTTGTGCCAGATAATGCTTCCTTGTTTACTTCTATCAGTGATTAATACGTATTAGCTGATATCTTAGTTTTGAGAACAAGGATTGTGTGTCAGAGCAAAGAATAAGAGAAGTACATTATGACCTGATGACATGTGAGATACTCTCAAAGAGGAAAGGTTCATCAGAAGATCTAGAACCATATCCAAACAAGTCCATGGAAATAATTAGCATATATGTATGTATTCAGGAAATGTGATGAATATGTATTAGTTTCAGGAATATAACCTGGTCTGTTAGGTTGCTGCTCATGCATGCTTTGAGGACAGTCCCCCATGCATCCAGCACTGCTAATAAAGTAATGTTGGCTTTCTAACCTAGCAAATTGGTTGGAGAGTTTATTTCCTGTTTTTCAGACACAAGAGCAAGACAGGAAGCACTTTTAGAGAGAACTGAGACACACCTAGGCCTGAAATCTCTCATGACATCCTCATAGGCAAACTCAGG
>VWZW01007087.1:290-102946 GCA_013397115.1 Edolisoma coerulescens
AAGGGATCTGGGGATCCTGGCTGTTGGCAAATTGGACATGAGTCAGCAGTGCCCTGGCAGCCAGGAGGGCCAACCCCATCCGGGGGGGCATCAGGCACAGCATCGACAGCCGGGAAAGGGAGGGGATTGTCCCGCTCTGCTCTGCACTGGGACGGGCTCACCTTGAGTATTAGGGCAGTTTGGGGCACCACAGTACAAGACATTAAGCTGTCAGAGAGTGTCCAAAGGAGGCCATGAAGATGGTGAAGGGCCTCAAGGGGAAGCCGTATGAGGAGTGGCTGAGGGCACTTGGTCTGTTCAGCCAGGAAAAGAGCAGACCTCACCGGGGGAGACCTCATTGCAGTTACAACTTCCTTGTGAGGGGAAGAGGAGGGGCAGACACTGATCTCTTCACTGTGGTGGCCAGTGACAGGACCTGAGTAAATGGTCTAAAGTTGTGTCAGGGGAGGTTTGGGCTAACTATCAAGAAAAGGTTCTTCCCCTAGAGGGTGTTTGGGCACTGGAACAGGCTCTCCAGGGTAGTGGTCACAGCACCAAGCCTGAGAGAGTTCAAGAAGCATTTGGACAATGCTCTCAGGCACAGGGTGTGACTCTTGGGGACGGTGCTATGCAGGGCCAGGAGGTGAATTCGATGATCCTTGTGAGTTCCTTCCATCTCAGGATATTTTATGATTGCATAATTTAAGCTAGAGGTGCTCTTGTTCAAATGCTTTTGGAGTGCTTTTGGAGTGTGGCTTTTTTTTTTTTTACACACTTAAATTATTTTAAAGAAGCAAAAATCCAGTGATACTAATTAAAGGGTGGTTTGGATCTCTTGACCAGGTAATGAAATTTTGTAAGGCCTAATGCTGGCTTTTACACTGCTAATAGCAGACACCACATCCTCTCTAAAGCTTTCTGCTCATGTCAGTGCCACATGGCTCAGAATAAAATTGCAGGCCCAGAAACACATTACCCAAGGAGTTTTAAATTCAGAGCAGTGCAATCATTGAAATATTGAGAAGTAATATAATGTGTCTTGTGTTCAAAACTTGTGTGTGACTGATCAACCTCTGTATGCCTTGTTTCACTAATGTTCTTGTCTAAAATCACACAGGGCTCTAAATGACCCTGGTGGTCATGGCAGTGAGTGCTAAAGCTGTACATCTTGGTGCTTTTTAGTTCACATTTTGATCAAGCGTGGGGAATATGTGACTTGCAGCTAACTAAACATATAGTTTCTCACAGGTCCAGCTGAGTCAATGAAACGTGTCTGCATGTCTCAGGATACCAAAGTTGTGACTTGAAATACAAGTTATTGATTATTACTTTGGAAAAAGTAGCCAGAGTGGATTAATAAGACATCATAAAACTTCTAAACTAAATGGTGGGTATAAATGACAATTTTCAGCTGAGATGTTGGCAGCTTTGAGGTAAGATAAAGTGTGTAGAAGGTACATATCTGAATTTGTTTCTAATGTCCTTCAGCCTAAGAATAACATACTGGTTCCAGGAAGAAGGGCTTATTTTATCAGAAGTAAAAGAGTAAATTCATTTTGCACTTTGTTTTGTAAGGTGGCTTCGAGACCTTTTTGACGATATGGATCCTCTTGTCTAAGCCCTGTAATATCCTTGCCTTGAACAATGTATGAGCCATCTGCCACAGTGACAGCTTCCTTTTGTCTTTTTGGTAGTCATGATGAGATTGGTGCTGGTACTGAACAAGGAAATCTGTGGGTTTTCTTAATTCTTTGGGTTCGTGTGAGGAATGGAAACAGAAGGGGGTCCGTGCATATGTAACAAGCATGATGGAATCCTACAGTGGCAGTGAACAATCCTGATATCTTTTCTGATTTCCTCTTCTCCAGCCCAAACCAAAACCAAAACTAAAACCAAAACCAAACAAAGCTTTCACCAAAGTTGACCTAAACTTAGGCTTTGGTGACAAATATTATTGTCCTCTACTTTGTACAACTCACAGTGCTGTAAGAAGCTTTTCTTTTCATGTACTGATTGACACACTCACTGCATAGTTCTGAGTACTGGAATATGCATACAGAAGTGTTTTCCATGGCAAAACAGCACTAATCCCTTAATATAGTGGAAGTTTGTATTTTCCCCAGCATTCCTTGATCAAAATTTTATCAAAAAGTTCATTGACTGAAGTTAAACTACACCCAGGCAGCTGTGATGCTGTTAGTTATTGCAGGCTCCATGGGGGTGATGTTTAGCACAGAAATCCTTCTGTACAGCCTCCCTGTGCAGTGATCTCCAACAGAACCCCTGTTTGCTTTGACTAATGACAGACCAGCCTTCATTTGAGGGCAAGTTAATAAAAGCAATTTTTAAGAGGCAAAAAAAAATGAGCTTCTGAGTTATTTGATACAACAAATTACTAAACTGATGTAGCAAACCCTGGGCTACAAATAGTGCTTGAAATCCTAGTTCAACACTTCAGACCTGTTGTTGGATGATGCAAATGCAGGAAAGAGGTTGTTTTACTATTCCTTTACAATCTAGGATCAATAGGAAACAAAAGAAGAGGACATCTATCACAGTCAGAGCAACCAGTACTACTTTTGGAGGAGGAGGAAAAATGGTGCATTAATTTTTCTCTAAACACCCTGTGCAGCACATTTGTCATATCTCTGGATCAAAGAATGGTATAAAGAGGCAATGCAGAAGAGCATTTCTATTTACTAACTCAGTCTTGCCCTCAGAAAAGTGGTTGTTTATATTATTTCTTTTTCTCCATCTGCACCTGGTTCTTCTACTCAGGTTTTGGATGAAAAAAGCAGAGAGGCTGAAGCTTCTTGTACGGACTTGTTTATTATTTTCTTATCTATGTTACAGTCACACAGCCGGTGCTCTCTAGTTAACAAGGTAGTAAAATGGCCGTGAGTTCTATCTTCCAAGGTCTTTTAAAGCCCAAATCACCCAATTATAACATGTTTACTAATCTATTTCCAATAACTAATTTTACTAGGCTCTGCATTGTGGAATTTTTAAACCAATACTAAAGCACCTAAGTTTGTGAAGAAGAAGAATGAGAAAAAGTAGAATTAGCCCGCACCCCAAATCCTCCATCTTGTTATATTCATATTACTATATCCCAGAAATTCTACATTTCTATGTATTCCGCCCAGTGATAGAACACACTTATTTTCAGTCACACAGCAGCCATCTCACTGCTATCATACAGTTTTGGCAGTGTCTCCCAAGGTCTCAGGTCAAATGCAGTGTATTTTTGAGGATCACTGTCTGTCAGCACAGAATATTAAAATTCTCAGAATCCAGGGTTCCAACATCTCCCCCTCCTGCTTGAACCATGAACACTGCTTTGACTGCTTTGTTGAACCACTGTCAGATACACTGAAGTAGACAAGGCACAAATACCATGATGATTATGATGACAATCAAAGCATACGTGCCTATTTTCAAAAGCTTTCTCCACAATGGAGTGAGACTCAACTAATCAAACATATCATTCAACTATGATCTTCCTTCACCTTTGAGTTTAGTAATACCTTCTTCTAATTGTTGGATACTTTTGTGTATTGATACCAAATGGTCAGAAAGGTTCATGCAACACATTCCCTCAAAGTCTTTGCATCCATGTCTGTGCACTAACAAAAGGTAATCAATTGCTGCTCTGTTTTGCAGAATTGCCTATCTCACACTTGAAGCATTTGGTAACAGATTGCTCAATGCGAGAGAAATAGCATGAGAGTTCTTTCTTAACTAACAGCCTAGTTGATCCGATTGGCTTATATACTCCTGTCATAGCTGTATCTCCGAAAAATACAACTACAACTTCTAAAACAGGATATTGACCTCTAGCATGATTAAAACATGCTGCCCTTCCTTAATACTTCTGTCCTGCTGTAACAATAGTAGTGCTGATGTGGCTAGAGCAAGGGACAGCAAAGGCATGGGACAGCAAAAGCATAGGACAGCAAAACTTCACAGAAACAGACAGTGCTACATGTCCTTGCAAGGTACAGCTCTACTTCACAGAGGTACTGTGGACGTCGAAAAGGTAGTTTCATTGTTTTAAGCACAGATAATATTTATTATTGGATAAAGTTAAGAGGCTGTGCTTCTGGGCCGGCAATTTACCTCTTCCAGCCCTCTAACTTCCCCTGTCTTCTCTTGGTTTAGTCCTTTGCCATATCCAAAACAGGAAGTTCTTCCAAGTGATCTAGTGGTATATTATGCTTTTTGATCTTCCTTTTAATTTTGCACTTTAAAATCTTAATGTTCCTTAATACTCCATAGGATTGCCTATTTTGCTGCAGGGCAAAAATATAAGCCGGCTGTAAGCATAGTTGGAATGCTGCTTCTTACACAGGAAACAACTGGCAGAGAAATTCAGTTTAAGTCAGAACTTGACCTGCAGTTGGGAGCACATGTGCTCCTTGATTAACTTTGTAAGAAAGGCAGTTGGTTTTTCCAGGGTGCTCCTATGCATTTCTGAGGGAGAATTGCTACCTTCGTCTGCAATTTACAGCAGAGTGAGGGATGACTGTTGTTTTTGGAACACTATGTTGGTTGCCAAGGATTGCACCTCTGGTTGCTTGGTTTGGTTTTCAAGCAAGCAGCATTTTACTTAAGAGATACTTCTGTGTACACTACAGGGCAATCTGTTCTGTCCCTGGTGGAAGGTGGAAATGTGGAAAGGGCAGGAAAGAGATCATTGAGGGATAACTGGCAAATATCTTTTTCAACCAGAATGGAAACAGCTTGATGCACAAAGTATTATTGATGATTTTCAAAAGCAAGGACGTGAGAACCAAAATGTTCTGGGTCGCCAGAGTTGCCCTAAGGATGCTGCAGGAGCAGGGAGAGGTGAAGTATGCTCTGAAAAATTTGTAGTGGGCTATGGAAAACAGCTGGGAATGATTCAAAAATAGCAGGGGATGTTTTTCCTTGGTTCAAATACAGAGAGAAAAAAATCAACTGCTCTGTTCCGTCTTCACATAAAACAGACCTTTATTAGGTCAGACTGTATTTACTGTAACATTGATTTCCAGCCTTTGCTTCCTGGAATTACTGTCTCATGTTCCTGCAAGGATCATCCCAAAAAACTAACCAAGATGGCACGAACTTTATTTCAGCCTACTTATGCTAGGAATTAGACAACTTTTAATGTATGCAGCTTTCCTTTTTTTTTTCTTTTAATGTGTGGAATATTGTTTTCTTCCTATTTCAATACCCAGTGCTAATGCCCCACTATTCTGGGCATTGTTTGCATGTAGCTGGAGCCTTCTCAGTGAGATTATAAGTAGTGCTGGAGCAAACAAGGTGTTGAGGGTCCCAGGCAGAACACTGACGTGGGAAAAATTATTGTAAAAACATTGTTAAGAGCACACAACTTCAATGTCTTTTCTATAACCAGGGCAACCCTACCATTCTCTTTTAAGTGTATCACTGCTATTTACCAGGGGCACAGAACATCTGACAGCCACCTTATTTCACATTTAAAAATGAACTTTAGCAGTTCAAGTGTGTTTTGTTTTGGTTTGTTTTTCTCCTTTTGAATTTCATCTACCATTGTGCAGGGTTTGCTGGTCTTCTCCTTGGTTACTTAAACCTTTCTCAAAGACTTACTGGCTGGAAATGTACTTTGCTCCCTCGCTGCCTAAAAGTATCTCACAGTCTTTCCTGGAAATCTGTTAGCGATAAAGTTGTTTAATTCAACAGTTCCTGGAGGCTTTGGGCCCCTGTGTCAGGCACTGGATACATTAAAGTTTCAGTGGGGATGTTCAGTTCAGTATTAACTAGCTTTGCACCATGCTACAGTAGCTGGACTGCAAATTTTGCCTGCAATATACCTGTATAACAGTGACTACAGTGAAGTTCTCCCTCTTTCCCCACCTGAATTTGGCTGGTTCTTTCCTCCTCCTTTTTTCTTTCCCTTGCTCTTTGAACTTTTCCTTTTTTCTTCTGCCCTCTGTATTTTACTTTCCCTGCCTTTGGTTTCCCCCTTTCTTTCTCCTTGATTAGACTTAGTCTCTGTTATGAGGTTCACTTACCTTCCCTGAGAAGGGAGGCAAGAGGATTTGGGACTGTAGAAAGGGCTGTACATTGGTTTGCCTAGTTCTGCACATTGCAGCATTCTCCTCTTCTCAGCAGTGGTGACCAAATCCAGAGCTGCAGTAGTCCTTTCCCTATTTCTGTGTGGCCATAGGGTGGCTGACATATCTGTGTTCTGCAATTCCCAAATCATACAGAAACACTTCCTTCAGTGTGCCCAGAAAAGGCTGTAAGAGCAGGCATGAGACTTGAATTGGGGAGAGAAGGGACAGATCTCTTAGGGCAGGCTTTTATTTGGTTTCTGCTTTCTTTTCCCTCCCAACAGAAATGCAGAAATTCTAGCCTTTTTAACCCAAAGAGAAAAAAAGCAATTAAAAGGTGTGAATCTAATTATTGCCTTGGCTTAGAGTGAGTTTCTACAGGGAATGGAACTAACCTGGCAGGAATTGGGGTTATATGATTTGCATAGGACAACACCGTTGCTGCTTTGATTTTTGGAGGAGCTGATAGCATGCTTTTCTAGAATACATGTGCTTCTCCAGTTTTGCATATTGACCTTTCAGATTAGTCAACAGTGACTCATGATACTTTGCACCTTGAGGGGTGGCATTTTATGCAGAACACTTTTCCTTTTTTTTTTTTCCCCTAAATTGCTTGTCAATTATGGCCATAGACTGAGCAGAGGTTGGGGGAATACAATCATTTAAATACATTCCAGACAATTTATATTTTACAATGCAAGAAACTAGAATTTCCACATTCCTTCCCCTCTCTTTCTTGCTTGTTTTGGCTGTAAATTGCCTCTTGCACGCTACAGCAAATGTCCAAGTAAAACCAGAGCTCCACATTTGTTAGCCAGACAGGTCTGTAGATGTTGCTTTACAGGCAGTGTTGCAGAAGGACCTTTAGGTGTAGCTGGAAAAGGTGGTTGTGCAGCTCCCTGGAGTTCAGAGGAGGTTTCCTTTCTCTCAAGGTTTTTGAAGTGTGGCATGCAGTGATAGCAAACCTTCTCGAGGCTTTTGCATGTTTCATCATTTTCTTCTTTCAAAACTTAGATGCTCTTTCCAAAACTGGACAGTAGATGTTACCAAGTATGCATATTGCAGTCATGCATTGCATTTTGCTGTAAGGTGTGTGTCACGAGGAAGAAGATGACTGGTTGGTAAGGGAGAAACATGGCAGAAAACCCCACTTTTTCTCTCTTTATTGCTCCAGTCTTTTCACTGGACAATATTTGACCCTGGAAAGTAACAGGGGTCTTGCCCTGAATCTTCAAAAACTCCATTTCAAAGTGTCTGAAAAGGCCTTTAGTGTGTAAGATCTGTTTTAATCTGTTGTTACATGAGGTGTCTGCAGTAGCATAAAACAATACTTTTTTCAGGAAAAAAATATAAAAGGAAAAAGGTTAGTTGCTGAAACACAAAAGAATTAGGCAGGAGGGATGACTTACCATCTTGCTCTTCTGTGTCCATTTAACCTGTGGAAGGGGGAGTGGTTGGATGCTCAGCTGGGCTCTCAGGAGGAGACGCCTCAGGCTCCCTGTGAAACGCAGCAGGGAAGGGCCTGCTGTCTATCCTGTCCATCACAGCAGCTCAGCAGACTTGACTCAGCTCTCAGGGAGCAGATGTTCAAGATACCCAGAGCCATTTATTCCCACAGCCCGCACAATGTGTATACTGCTGAAATGTATTACCTATGTGGGAACTTCAACTACTGTTAAACCGCTTTAAACTACTGTTTAACTACTGTTGTCTGCTGTTCTTGATTGGTGGTTTAATGATGCTGCATCAAACCCTGAAGGGAAACTAGCCAGGGCTGGAGGAAAGGGACTTTATGACTTGAAAGACAATACCAGCATAAAAAATGAGAGGATGAATTGGGCAATAGGTAGGAAGCACCTTCTAATATGCACAGAAGGTTCAAAAACAAGTTTCCAAGATGAATAGTGGGGTGTTTAAGAGCATTTATTTTTTAAGACAGATCTTGAGCAGTTTATGACTCAAAGTGATGTTTCATGTATGTGGGTGCTGAAAGTCAGAATTTTTTTTCTTTTTTCTTCCAGTGCAAAGGTTTTAAGACTTACATGTCCTTTTAAAATTTCCAAACTGTGCACATAATATTTTGTTGGAGAGGATTGTTGCAGTTTATATTAGACTTGATTATAGTGCAGGTGTATGTTTTACGATGTTGTTGATGGATGTGTCCTAATTGTGCAGGACGGGAAACCATGAACATAAGGACATGACAATTTTCATAATGAATGACTAAACACTATAAGAAGTGCTTGAACAAATACTCAAGAAGAATTTTAATACCTCATCCATGGTAGCAGAAGCATCAGAGGAGGGAGAAAAGAGAGAACATACTGTGGTTTGGGTGCTCTTTTGTATTTTAACACAGTTTTTTCAGTAGATTCTCTTTAGTCTCAGAACAGTAGGTTTGATTTTTCAATTTGGTTATGGGGCATCTGAGAACTTTTAAATGGTGCTGAAACAAGGGTCAGTTGTGAAAATTGATGCTTGCTGATGGTATCCGTATCCCTTAAAAAAATACATTTAAAACTTGTGTGTCTTTTGGGTACTTGTCATGGATGTGGGAAGGAAGGGGTTCCCTGTTTGCAAGGAAAATGCTTTCTGGTAATTGGTAGGTGTAAGGGATTCAGATGTGTCCTGTAGGGAGTTACAAGGGTAGTGACAAATCAACGGCCTTGAAAGGTTCTTGACAAATCAGAGCTATGGCTTGACTGGGATCTAAGAGAAACCTGTAATGTTCTTTCCAGTCTTGAAACCTGAGCCTGAAGGCTACAGAAGCCTTGAAATAAGTTTCCATCAACAGCCAGGCCAATTCTAGTTAAAGCAAGGGACAGTCAGAGGAACCCAGAGATGGAAGACCACTCAGTTACCAGGTACACTCTGTTTGAGTGCTCTGCCTGATACAAAGATTTGTGGTGTAAATGAGCCTTCCATGACCCTCCTGACCTCAGCAGCTTCATCAGCACCAGCAGCAGTGAGAGACTCTGACTGAGGCAGCCTGGCTGGGATCCCTGCTAAAGGCACTGCTTTCCCCTGAGCCAGCTTGGTGACAGCATCACTGGAAGGCCCACCCAAAACCTCCTTAATTCCTGGATGCTACCACATTTGAAGGTGATACAAAATTCCCTAAATTCAAAGCAATTAAACCTTAACAGCATCTTTTGTGGAAGAGTTGTGTCTTTACCTTGCAGCATCAGAGGATGAATGCTGTTTTCAGAAGGGGAGCTAGTCCGTATTTGAACTACTCCACATGGATTTAATGGTGCCATAGAAGTGATGGCAGAATCACACCTTCTCTCCCCTCCCCCTGACTCTTGTGTAATGCATTTCTGAAGCAAAGCTTACTAAGAAAGAAAAAATGAAGTGCTTAACTTTGATCTTCATGAACAAGAAATTAGAAAAAGACAAGACACTTGGGACACTTACAGTAAAACTTCTTCCTGGTTAAGTTTGCTTTCCTGCAAGTGTTTTGCTGTTCTTTGAAGCCCCATTTTACTGCAACTGACGTTGGATTTCTGTAAATCCCTACCCGCAGTTTTACGCACGAGTGAGGGGTGTGCAATGAAGGGTGATGGACGAAGCCACGGGACCATCTGGAGAGCAGCTGCCACCTCACTGCTCTGAGCCAGGGTGGCCCTGATGGCCAGACCTGGCTGCCCACTGCACCCGCCTGCCCTGAGGGCTGGCCTCTCCTCCACAGGTCCTGGGCAGCTCCCAGACAGGGGGCTGAATAGTGGAAGGCTGAGACCCCTTCCCAGCCCTGCCTCAGTTTGGTGTGTGCTGCTTGCCCAGTGGCATCACCATTTGGCTGGAGAGTGACACTAACAGCTCCGTTCATGCCTGGTTTATTTAAGGCAAAACCTACACATTTACATGGAAGATAACATTTTTTTATTTTTCTCAGTCTGTATTGTTGCACTCTCTTTTTCCCATCCGTACTCAGTATCACTGAAGCATAGTCCTGTCATCTGAACTTGACTTAAAATGTTAGCATTTGGACAGGAGGGTATTAGAGAAGCTCTGCCTCCTCCTGCTCACCTCTATTAATAATTTGCTTGATGCCTTTTTTTTAAAACTGGATATGTAGTAAGATGACAGCTGTGCTTTGTGCGAATGGATTTCTCTCAAACAGAAATAATCAGCTGTCACATGGCTCAAATGCTGTAGCAGGGACCGAAACAGGAGTTTCAGGAGAAAAATACATATAAAATAAACAAATGGAGAGATTGAAGTGAAATCTCATTCTGTGAGAAACAATGCCTGTGTTTTGGAAAAGAAAAATAGACAGAAATTGTTGCACTTGGAGGTTTGAGTGATCTTTTCTACTGAACTTTCATGTATTTTTTGTGACACTATGGCAAGCAAGGAGTCGGCTGAGGTGGGGCGGATTTATGGAAGCAGGTGGGACATCACTGCAATGTTCCATGGGTGCACCCAGACTTGTTCTGTTGCAGGCTTTGAACAGGGGTGATCTTCGGGGGGCTGTGCTCTGATGCTGGTAACCCCACCCCCATCTTCCCTCCGGAAACTTAATTGCCTTCCTTTTCTGCTGCAGCAGTGACAGGCTCGCACCCAGCGATGAAATGCCTTCGACACATCGTCTACTGTGTAATCAATAGCAAGGAAATTCAATGTGCTTGCAGTGACAAGGGGCAAAGTAGTAGTTATGGGAAGGGAAGGAAAGGTAACAGCTGTAACGCCCCTGGCCTCCTCTCCCCCTGGCTGTGCTTGCCTACAGGATGCCCACAGAAGAAAAATGATTGAATAATGTTTGCACGGAAACCAGCTGTAGATCCCTTGGGCAGCACAGTTAGGCTGCAGTTTGTCAAGTGTGTCTTTTGTGATTGTAGCTCTAACAAGAGCTCTGCTGATGTGTTTTTCATCTAGCAAAAACTACATTGCCTTTTTTCACCCTCTGTTCAAAGACTGGCTGTGAGGATTGCACTGAATTGTTGAATAATCTCTCCTAATGAATAAGCAATACGTGCTGACTTACTTCAGGGTCCTATTTCTTACATTTCATATTTATTAGGTAAAGTAAAAAAAAACCCTATTAGTAAAGACTACAACTCAATACAAGGCTTCAATTTCATTTTGCTGCTCTATTTCCTCTCATAATCATGTAAGTTGGTGACTACCTTCTTTAGAATAAAAGTAAAAACCAAAAACCCAACAACAACAACAACAAAGGATGTGCACAATATCCTACCAGAAACCTCTCACAAAAGATTAACTACTACTTGCAGCACAGAACTCCTGCTGATTAAGGAGGAAAAGATTTGGTGGTGGATACAGGCAGACCCCTGCGGAAAAGACCTAAATATTAACACAAGCATCAAGATGCCATCTTGAAGAGGTGGGATGAGGGTCCTTCTTGCAATACTCATGTTTTCTCATGTTGCTGGAACATTTTCCTCTAGCTTTTGCCACTAACATTTCCTACAGAGCCATCTAAATCCTCAGACACTGGTGGACATACCTCCTATCAAATGTAATAGAGTACAGCTGACCTCCCGCATGTGCAGGCAGGGTAATGAGGAAGTTTGATTGGGTGCTTAATTATGAGTTTCTTAATGCAATTGGTGCAAAATGGATCTGCTGCCTTGGAAGGCAAGGTGCCACAGGTGGGTTTTCCACCCCTCTTCCCTGCCCTCCCTACAACACAGACCAGCTGTGTGGTTGAAAACAGGGTTTGAAAAACAGCTCTTATCCTGTGGCTCACAGTCCTGTGCTCCTGTATGGCACTCAGCTTGCCCACGCACTGTAGGTTACTAACCCTATCAGCCCTTTTTCTTTATAGCTGTATTTGTATCCAAGCTGCCTGGCTATAGCCTGCTTCATTTACTTATAAAAATAAAATTGTATTTTAAAACTATCTGAAACTTAAAAAGTTGATAGCTCTTTTTGCTCCTCAGAATTTGCATAGATGGGCAAATAAACAGCCACAGGCATGTAAAGAATTCTTGTTCAAAACAACCGAAAGCCCTAAATATCTCAAACACTGGAAATTTAACATATTTTCAGCTTTTTCTTTTTTTNAGTAATAATATTTAAATAATCAGAGAAGAATCTGGTGACTACAAAGTCTTTTGTTCATTACATCAACTGCTGTCAGAGAGAATGATGAAAGAGCAGCTTTTTAAGACTTTACTGAGAAGGTATGACTGGTGTTCCTTTTATCAGGTCTTGCATAATGCTTCTTACTAGCTTGCACTGGTTTCCCCCCAAATAAGAATTAAGGACTAGTGCCATCTAGCCAGAATTCTTGTTAAAGAAAGGAGTAAGAACCATGCAGGAAAACATACTGTTCAGAAGGACTAGCTTGTCCCTGTATTGAATATTTCTGTCCTTCCTTCTGAGGACTTGATCTCCTCTCTCCAGCTCATGAAGTCCCAGATTTCCTGGAGAGCCATTCCCTTTGGCAGTCCTGCCACAGCCGAGTCTCTGTGACATGACCTGATCCAAATGGCACAGAACATGTCAGCCTCCTGTCATTTTTCCACTTGGCATGCTGCAGTGTGCTGTCTATTCTCAAAAACAACAGCAAAAGAAGACTTGGAAATGTGTTTTCTGACACAGAAATTGGTCTCCCTTGGGAAAACAACCTTGCTGTCAAAAGGGAGGGTGCAGATAACTGCTTGCTGCATGTGGAGTGTCAGCGCCACTTAAGTACCATGCCCTCCTCAGTCCTAGGTTATGGAGCATTTCTCCAGAGGCTCAGCAGAAAACACAGAAAGAGATGGCTCATTCCTAGTGAGGCTGTGCTAGTATTTTTGAGGTAAAGCAAGCTTCCCATATGAACAAAAATTTTCAGGGTTTAGCAACAGATTGGTTCTTGTCTGCAGCTCAAAATTTATTTGAAGACTAATTACTTAGTAGTCACATAACAAACTTGTTTAGAAATTTAAAAAGAAAGTGCTTAGTGACATTTTTGTGAATTCTGAATGTTAAAAAATTGGTAGTTTATCTGAGAACAAAAGACAAGCACAAGTGAATACTCAAGAAGCAGAATGCAGAAGTGAAGGGGCTACCTGGCTGCTCTCAGTTTAACAAGGCAAACAAGATCCAAGCATTGCCTTGGATGTGCAGAAGGCTCTGGCCTTCTAAGAAGAGCAGCTGCCAAACCCCATGTTTGGATCCCTGCTCCTTGTCTTCACACCTAGAACAGCAAGAGGTTGAGGAGGGATGCTCAGAGCTAAAAAGCAGGCCTTTTTATCCATGCCTGGCCTGGCCATCTGGGATGGCTGCCAGCTGGAGGGCAGTGTTGCAGCAAAAGTCATTGCCAGTTTGGGAACTGCCACTAGAACAGCTGCTGTGCTTGCTTGGGATTGCAGCTGTTGGTGTGTCAGCAGCATAAAGCTCTGTTTTCCAGAACAGTCTTGCCAGATTTTGGCAACAGCCAGGAGCCTTAATCACACTCCTGGATGGTTGCTTAAATGTTGGGAGACCACATAGTTGTGTGTTATTCTATACAGTGTTTCCATCTATGGCCTTTGTGTTGGAAACAGAACTTAGGTGCCAAGGTCTCTGCATTGTCTTCTTTGGTTTCTATAAAGATGGGATGCTTCAGGTCTTGATTGAGTTTATTGTATCCCATGTAGTGGAAAGAGGGGAGTCCCCATATGAGCAGTGATACAATGGGACTGTTGGATGATGCAATTAATTTTGCATCTCTCTAGCATCAGAAGCTTGAAGTGTCCAAAAAGTGTTAAAACCTGTGCAGAGAGAATTATTGGTGTTTTGCTCAAGTCATTAAAAAGTGCAGGGACAGAGCAGGCCCACAGCAATGTCACGGGGCCTGGTGCTGTGTGCTGAATTCCTGCAGCACACACAGAACATGAAGCCTAGCACTATTTCTATGTGCTCCCACAGGTATACTTTTTTTCCTGGCTTCTGTTGTTGCTGAATATAGTCTGCACAGCCTCCATCACTCTTGCCACAGCTCTCTCTTAAAACACACCAACACGATCAGGAAAAAAAACAACCCACAGACGTCTTGGAACCAGCTCTTAGCAGTGATGACAGTCTCGTTCCCTTCTTGCTGTCTTACAAGAACATCTGGTAATAAGAAATCAAAATGTAAATGCCAGTAAAATCTCATCAGGCACACCTAGGAATCTCAGGAAAGGCTTGGTGTTGAAAGGACATTTCCTAGGGGCTAGGGTAGGGCAGCTGAAGTCAGATTTATTCAGAGAGTGTCTTATCAGGAAAAAAATGTACATCTAAGTATGAATGTGCCCCTGCAAAGATGGTGGGTGCTCTATTTCTTACTTTCTACGTTCTGCTGCTTTCCTTCCTGCTTGCTTTCTGTGCTTTGTAAGGAGTGGCAGGCCTGTCATCCCTGCCCATTTGAGGCATTACAGTAGCCTATCTGACCTCAAAAGACCTGTCACGGTGCAGCTTTTGCTGGAGGCTGTATAATGGATTGGGTTATTCTCAATGGGAATATGAAAGTCACAAATCATTTCCACACAGAGACCCAAGAAATCACATTATAGACTTAAAGGCCAGTGGAAAGTCAACAAAATGCCCTTGGGCCTGAGCAAACTTTTGTCCTGGATCACAGAGATCACTAAGTTTGAGAGAAATAGATGCGGCACTGAAAATTGTTTTTCTGCTTCTGCAGTGAAATATATTTGTTCAATATAAAAATAAATACTTGCCATTTAGCTAAGATTATCAATTTGTTTGGCCGGCAAAAGATAATGTCCAAGGTTGGAGCTCAGATTACTGAGGGCTGTCTCCAGTGAAGGATCCACAGGGTCTGGGCAGACTGACATTGACGAGCTGCTGACCTGGGTGCCTGCCCACGGCCCATGTCTGGGAGCCTCCTCCCAGCACATGCTGTCTCTGGTGGTGTTGGCCATGGCTACCACACAAAAAAGTTGGGTACACTAAGCAACAGCCAGGCAGTAGTTTATCTTTCAACAAGTGAAACAAACGACACTTAGTCACATCAGTTTCTAAGAGGAAAGCCAATCTTCCTAACGCAGAGTATATGCAATTCATTATTCATTTTGGTGAAACGCACAGTGCACCTTGCTGTGCAGGCCAGCTGCTCATTTATAAAATTGATTATGCATTCTCTAAAGCCATCTCTAGGGAGCAGCTAAATTGCATCCATTGCCACTAAAGTCTTTGATATTCCTGTGGCTGAAGAATATTATAATAACAAGGAATAAAAGAAAGATAGGTTATGTTCTGATTTTTGATGTTTGTCAGATTTTGCTTGCCTCAAAAAGTTTCAGGAGAATGTGTTTCTGGCATATAAACTGCCCTTAACCTCACAGCAGGAGCACCCCAAAATATCTTGGAAATTGAAGGCTGCTTTTATTGTAAAAGAAGGTAAGAATTTACCTTCTTTAAATTTTTTCCCCCATAATAATCAGGTGCTTGGTTCAAATAATAGCATATTGACTCTTCCATTCTGTTGCTTTAATCTGACTTCACCATCAGCTCTGTGAAGAGTAAAACAGAGAGAGGAAGGAGCATTGGTGATGATAACACTGTATGAAAAGATCTAGCAGTCTAGTATTCACTCTATATATCAAAGAGCTGGGCATAAAACTGCCTGAACTTCAACTTTTCTGCAATTTTCTGGCACAATTTTTTCCTGAAACTTATCCTTAATGAACTGTTCACCCTCCCCTCAATAAAAACTCCCCTATACCAGTGTAGGTGAACATCAGAATGTAAAGCAGATACTGCTTACAAGTGGATCATGAAGAAACTGCAGAAAAATTAAAAGGCTGCATGGGTTTTCCCGTTTCCTAGTTTTAAATTCATTTAAACCTTGTATTTCACAGTGATTTTGTAATTAGAGGAGTTATAGCTATAAACCTAATAATCCCTGAGTGACAGACTGGGGCATATGTTGTTTATGCTTTTCAAAGTCATCTATAGTCTCTGGCTTTCAGGAACTGCTTTGGGTGATATTTTCAGCTCAGAGGAGAGAGGAACAGGCCTGTGGAAGGATGCAGGATGCTGGAGCTGCCAAGGTCCAAGACAGCTGTTGGCACAGACACTGGTTTTGAAGGGGCAGATTGAACCCTTTGGGGGGAAGGTCTGGTGCCACCTCCATGCTTAGCCAAGCGTCTCCCACACATTTCTGGATTAAGCATGTCTGTGAGCCCCAAAATGGATCTTTCCCCAATTCAGTAGTCAGAGCTGGAACTGGGTCTGCAGGGAGGCGATCTACTGTGTTCCAAGGCCTTCCCCTGCATCCATAAAAGCCAAGGTCACAGCTGCTGGGCAAGGGCTTTTCTCCCTGCTTCGCCCTGTTGTGAAAACACAGGCTTCATGGGGCTGGAGGAGGTACTCCAGTGACTGATGTAAACACCTACAGGGTGCTTACGCTGCTTGTTTTTTTACCCCTCCACCCCTGCTGAGGAAGAGCCCTGACTGCCTGCTTCTTTCAGCCAGCACATCTGCAGCTCTTTCACAAGGGACAGTTTCAGACTCGTGGGGTCGGAGTGTGGAAGTGGGACTGCTGCTCTGAGCTGCATCCTAAGGAGATGCATGAGCACTCCCTCATACCTAAAATTTCTCTGTGTTGTCTCTTGTGCTGGTTTTGGCTGGGATAGAGATAATTTTCTTCACAGTAGCTCTGTTTTGCATTTGTGGTGAAAACAGTGTTGATAACACAAGGATGTTTTTGTTATTGCTGAGCAGGGCTTGCACTGAGCCAAGGGCTTTCCCACCTCACACCACCCCAGCAGAGATCAGGCTGGGGGTGCACAAGGACTTGGGAGGGGTGTTTTCATAGTTTTCCTGCTTAAATATTGTTGCTGTATAGAAAAAAAAAAAAGGTATCCTAAACTTGACACAGCTTGACAAATCCCCTGGGCCTGGTCCACCTGAAGTCTGGGGAAAGACAGAAAGTCAAGGTATCTCTGTAAATCAGATGCATAGCACAAAATTGACCCCTGTTCAGGCCCAGACTTTAGAGACCCAACCCTCTGCGTCCATAACTGTGAGTGAAATGGAGCTGTCTAGCTCCATCATATTTGAAGCTTCTCTAATTATATTTAGCTAGGTCTAGGTCACTGTATTCTTTTCATTTCAGACTCAGGGCAATAGAGTAGTAGAAAGGATTTTCGAATGCACAGGGCTGTCAGTTTAGTTGAGTGAAGGTCTTTAGGACCCTTGGGGGTAAGGTCTTAGTATGTGTTTGTCTGAATTTATAAGGGCTGTGACTTCCACATCTTAATGTTAACAGGATGGGCTTTCATAGCTACTGACTGCAGACTAAATTTTAGGAACTGGATTATCCGACTAACCCTTCTCTGTACCTTCTCTTCAGCAAATTGCACTTGGCAGTACAAGCTTTTAAGATGGAAAGTAGAAAAATATTTCAATATACTCCAGGTGTTGCTAATGCAATCTCATTTTACTTTCAGCTGTCGGAGAACTAATCCATCATGAGTTGGAAACATCTCTTGAACATGCATGCTTCCTTCCATTACAGTATGGTCAAATGCCCGCCTGTTCCTTTGAGGTTTCTTTTGAAGATTCTAAGCTAGCTAGTAGCTTGATTTTACTCTTCCCTGACTTCTTTTTGCAGCAGATTAGGAAATCTATGGGAGCTTAGTTACTAGAAAAATAGAGCACAGTGTCTCATTATTCTGTATTCTCAAGACAGAGCTATTTCTTCAGTCCTGATGCATTTCTGCACAGTTTAGCAGCAGTGCTTTTAGTGTAGCAGACCTGCAAAGAATGGAGGGTGATGGAGGAGGAGATGAATACTGATGAAATTGCATCAAAGAAGAGCTCCGTGCATTGCAGTGTTAGTGGTGTGTGCATGTGTCATTGACCTGTGCATTTTCTGTGGCTATCTGTATCATGTCCTTTGAGGTGTAAAGTGTACAGCTGTAATCCAGACCATATCAGTGATATTATGGTATTTTTTGCATTTTTTAATGGCTGGAACATGAGTTCAAGGAGGACTGAACAATAGCTGCAGAGTGTGATGGAGACAGTCCTTCAAACCATTTTCATATCAGAAGCTTATCAGAAAATTCTGGCACTGGTGAAAGTTCATACTCAGTGATCTGTAATGGCTCCTGTGTTCCACACTGAGCAAGTGTGCCTTATTGCAGATTTCCTCAGACCTATTTGGTTTTAGGCAGTGGACCTACCAAAAATCTTAAATATGGGAATACTTGGCTTTTGATCCCTCTATGGTCCTTGGCCAAGTTAAGCTTCTGGAGTGTGGAGCTGTTGGAAACAGAGGGACCCAGGAGAACATTAATGGATCTCAGCAGACTCAGTGTGCCTCTAAATTGAATATGTTGAAAAAGAAAAAAACTCACTCCCCAAAACAGCTCTCCCCCTCCCTGCTTTTCCACAAATTCCACACATCACCAGGCTGAGAGCAGGCACATTCTTCTGCTTGGAGTCCTCAGATGTGAGCCTCCTCTGTGTCTCTGAGCAAGATTAGTCTCTCCCTCATTTAACAAAAATTGTATTTCTGCCAAACATCAAGAGAAGATTTGTACCCAAGTATCAAAACATCTTTGCATGCACAGTATTTGGATCTAAAAGGGAGGGAGGCATGTCTGCCATTTGCAGAGAAAAAGAACTGACCCAGCTTTGACATGCAAATACTGGCTGTCTAAAAAAAAAAAAAATTAACAAGCATTCCAGATTCAAAACTTCTGTGCCCAAATGTCTTCTGTGTGGAGTTTTGCCAGCTGTACAGTACCTGCAAGGTTAGGGCTCACAAGTCAGCAAGGCATAAAAAGTCCCAAGTGAAGAATTTGAGCTGAAATACGAAATGAGGTGTTAAGGTCACGCGGGAACTGGGGAGTATCTAACTTGCAGCATTTTGTTACTGCAGGCCATGAGGTTTGTTAGGGTAAGATGTGCCTGCATGGCTAAATTGGGCATCTCAAGAATGTGGAAATGCTGTGATCTGCCATTTAAAGTGGTCCTTGTGTACCAGTGTCNTGTACTTCTAAACTGTAGAAAATGTAGGACTGTGCAAAGGCCCTGATCTCCTTCAAGGCTCCACTCTTTAGCCTCATTCCTACTTCACTGCTGTGACACTTCAAATGAGGGAATCTGATGAACCTGTGCTGCTCAGTGTTTGGCAGTCGCAGGTTTTCAAACAACATATTTCTATNGATTTAGCTGCAGTAACCTTTTCTAAAATTATCCTGCTAATAAATTAGTCTCAGCAGAACTGTACCAGACCTGTGTGCAATCCCACGCTGTGCTGTCTTCTGTTCCAACACACACCGGGGAAATTCAGAGGATGAGCTTTGGACTTACACCTCATGATTATTGGGAGATGGTGGGGAAAAATGCCTCAAAGAGTTTGTAAAAGGGAACAACTGTATTCTGTTAGGAAAAAATTGACACAAACCCCAGGTACCTCAGTCCCACTTAGGAATCAGAGCTGTAAATTGCTTTCTTTGCTATAAACTCCTTCTTCAGTCAGGCACTAAGTGTTGCAAATCACACTGCTGAGCCAGTGTGCAGAGTGCTTAACAGCACCATGTAAGGTGCAGGTACCCAAACCCCCATCTTTCTACCTGGTTTTGGGTCTTCAAACAAGGTGTATCTGCACGGAGCGTTAGGTAGTGGAAGAAGTTCTTCAAATATGGGTATTCATAGTTTATGTTACCCACAAGATCTCAAAACGTTAGTTTATATTTTTTAAGGCATAATAATGTTCTCATAACAAAGTTCTCAGCCTGTTTCAACATCTCTTTTCCCTTCTGTCCTCTAGGTTACCCCTTGCTTCAATATCGTCTGATATGCAAAGGGTAAACAAATGTAATACAAAACTGTGAGTGAGGATCATACAGATATTATCTCCAGAAATTTCCAAAGGAATCAAATAAGATTAGGTTTCCCCCTGCTGTGTGAAACAGAGTATTTTGAGTTGTATCTATTCCCAAAAGCAATGTTACTAGAGTTGGTCTTCCACTTGATTACAGAAGCAAATGAAGAAACACAACTTGTAAATATCAAATAAAATGAGACAGCTTGATCCAAATATTTTACATTTATTGGAAGAGTACAGTAAAAAGGGGACTGCAGACTCATTAGTGGTAACTGGTCCAAAGGAGAAGACAAAGGACTATTCAAAAAAGGTCTGCAGTTTACAAGAATACTGAAAATCTGTTATATAACAGCCTAGGAAAATAAAAAGTTAGCTTGAGTTCTAAAGTGTAACTTTAAAGTATATAAAAAATTGGCAAATAAATAAAGTTAAAATGCAGATCTATTTAAAATTATAAAGGACCGACAACTGGCAACTGAATAACATAATTATCATTTTCAGACTTGATTAAAAGCCAGATAAACTCACAAATGTTGTTTCTTTTCTTTTTTACTTTATTTTACATGTGTACTTTAGGGAAGAAGCACCCATTTCCAGTGTTACGTATTATCGATCTGTTTCACAAATATATTATTTTTAAACAACAAAGAACATAAAAGGTGCTTTACCTGATGTTAGACTTGCTGGTGCATATTTTGGCACAAAATTGAGAATTGAGTAAATACCTAAAAACATCTGCAAATGGTATCTGTGCCCACTCAAGGCTTCTGGTGTCAAAAGTCTTGCTTGTGACAGCAGGTCAGTGATGCGAACTTCCGTCCTTCCCCAACACCCCTGCTCCGTCTCCAGCTGCCAACAGTTACACAAAGGAAGAGCAACACATGCAGTTTTAAAAACAGCAGTCCTACAGCCCCAGCCCAGGTTTCATCCCCGAAAGTAATTTGAACATATATGTAACTATTCAGTCCTTTAACAGAAGGTACAAGGCAGGTCTTTAATGTTGGCTTTCACGCCCCAGTATTTCTCTATAGGAGTCTGCTTGCCTTTTGTGTTCTGTGTGATGAGCCTATATCATGGGGTTTTTCCCTATTGCATGTTTTCAGCATTTTAGTGAAAATTATGTGGGAAGCTTGGTGGAAAAACAAGTTAACTTGTGATTTACAGGTAATGGTACAATTAACCGTGGAAACAGACATGTTAAGCTGTATCAATTGAGAGCCAGTGCAAGATCAGTTCCTGTACATAAAAATAATGCTTATCTTCTGGAATTGCAGGTCTCAGCACTTCATAGTGAGGGGCTTGTGTATAATTACCACTACAAGTACATGTTGATGACATAGAGAATTCAAATTTCTGAAAGCAAAATGATGAAAATTAAGACTACCTGAAAAGGTCTGTTAAGAAGAATGAAGTTCACAACAAGGCTTAGGTGAAATTAAGTCACTGCTGTTGATTTTGAAGACACTGTTCCAATCTGGCCTGACAGCAAAATGTCAAGGAGTGTATTTAGCTTTATAATTCTCCCTATGTGGAGCAGGATGTTCTGTATCGTACACTGGACAGTCAAGAATGTTGTTCCTCTGATGTATTTTATGACGTGGACAATTCATGATATAGCTAGGGTCTGCACCTTCATTAAAAATGTGATTTGAACAATGTGCTTTACCTTGATTCATAGTTACTTCCATTTTCATACAAACACATTGCCCTAGGTATCAAAGTATAACATTACCACAGTATTTCTGAGTAGAACAAAAGCAGGAGTGTATTTGTAATTTTCTGTCACCAGAATAACTTTTTTTGGTAAGTGAAAGGGTGCCATCTGTGGTACATGGACCCTTCAGAATTAGGAAATACTTGGGAGATGCAACAGTACAGATTATTACAGCAGAGCTCAGCTTGAAGTGTAAGCTTACTGCAGCCCTCTTTAAAGAGCAGAAAGATTCTTTGAGAATTGAGGCAACAGCTCAGAGTCAAGTCATTTACATATCAGTAGTCCAAGAATTTTGCCTTACTACTTGCATTTAACAATTATGGAATTCTTCATATGTTGAGAAAGACTGAGCTGACTGAAAAGAGTACTGTGCATCTCTTTTTTTAGTAATGGAAAGTTCTGGCTCATACTTTCAACATCTATAATACAGAAGGAATCACTGATCTGATTTTTCTTTTAAAAAGCCTAATTGCCTTATATTGATGAAGAGTTTCAATGGCTGGCTAGCTTACTGTATTCACAAAACTTAAATTAAGTACTTATCTATAAACACTTGTATTTCTAAAACTAGATGACAGTTCCAAATAGTAGCAATTCAGGGTTTTTTACAGGCATTCTCTGCTCAATGTGAATCCTAGGTTATCATACTGGTTCAGAGGACGTATTCATCTATAAACACAAAACCAATTAACTCAAGTTGTATTTACAAAGCGTTCCATTCTGGGAGATACAGGAAGAAAGAATCTAGTTCATGGCTCTTGTATGTTTTCAATTTATGACCCCAGTCAACTATGTTTGAGGGTTTTATTTATCCATTTTTTGTAAGTATGCCTAACAGAGTTTTTCATTTGGAGACGGCATTTGGATCTGAGCTCTCTAAATGAACTACCCTCCCATAGCTACAATCTCAAACAGCTGCAGAACAACAATGCTTGTAGCTAGTGACCCGATTAGTCTTTTATCTCACAAACCACCCCCCCAACTAAACCATCTGAAAATTCTAATTTAAGTCCTGCCTAGATGATGCCTGAGAAAATGGTGCTCTGAAACCATAATATAGCCAATAATATACAACTGCCTGAAAATGAAACAACTCTTGAGTTAACACCCAAGTTCTATACCTGGACATATATTCCAGTTGAAATTTTATATCAAAGAGAAGGGGACATAATGGTGACTTAGGGTTGTTGGTGGAGGTAGCATTCCCTGGGAGAGAACAGTAAATACATCTCTGAACCTTTCTGTTTTATAGAGTAGTTGTGAGGCTGAAATACAGAAATTGCTTTTGCTTACTTGACAGAGAAGCAAAATCAAGTTGGATTCTAGGGTTAAAGCTGTGAAAGTTTAAAGTCAGGAGCTTCTAGCTCCCGTTCTATGCGGTATTTACTATAATGAACACAATGACTCTGATAACTGAATGTGAAAATACACAAAAATGTTGGAGCTACCAGGCAGATCTTGCTGGACTTTTCAATAAGAGAATCTTCCTTTCTTTGATCTCAAAGTAAAGCTGGGTATTAATAACACACTAATAAGCAATTGTGCAATGCATATAGGAGCTGGAAATCACAATTCAGTATCCCTTTGAGGAAAGAAATGGTAGCAATACTTGACTGTTCATAATGTGACAAGCGAAAGGATTCTTCCATTTCAACTTGGAGGTTTCCACTTTAAACTTTATTTATTTATAATGGGAAGCTACCCCAGGGAATAGTTACTCTTTAAAAACCTTGATAGGTTCCTGAGGTTGATTCAGTTTCCTAGTAAGTTGTTACTAATAATTAAGGACTGCTTTTTTGTTTGTTTGTTTTCCTTTGTGTTTCAGTAAATCTGCAGAGGGAAACTGAAAGAAAACATTTTTAATAGAGCTGATATTTCAAATTTACCAGATCTCTTAAAAACTCGTGGTTGTTTGGAACTTCAGGAATACTGGACTTGCCCTGTACTTTCTAATTACTAATTGAAGTCGCATATTGCTGGAAGTGAAGGACTGCATGAAAACCATTCTAAGAAGAAAAAAATGTGTTAACTTGGTTGGTAGCAGGGGTATTCTTCCCTGACCTGCCTAGGAAGAATGCTTCCAACAATATTTGAAGTCCTTTTGTGCTTTAGGGGAAAAAAAAAAAATTGGTAAACTCTTCCTTTAATAGTAATCTACTTAATGCTTAGCCATTAAAATGTTACAAATCCAAGTGCACTGGCATAACAAATATTTCTACTGCCTACAAACAGGACAGCTGCTACAAAAAGTGGACTCTCTCAGCTTCTTTCTCTTTATTTAATCTTTATAATGAGTTGTTATTTGTGACAATTAATTATTTTCAGAACTGCTGCTCTTGAACCCAATGTTTGATGACACTATTTACACACTAACTTAGGTCTTAAAACATTGCACTCTCAAGTCTGTGAGTAGCACTGACATTTAGAGGATATGACAGCAAGAATACTGGAAACAGGGCTAGTATTTAAACACTGTTGTTAATATTTGTGCAGCAGCACATCTGGGAAAATTGGAGGGGAGACATTTTTAAATGTTTCTGAGACTTGGTTACTCCATAACCTCAGAAAAATGTGGGGTTTTTTTCTTTTTTTTTTTCTTTAGTACCTTTACAATGGGTGCAAAAAGAGTAACAAAACAGTTATAAAGAGATAACAAATGGGTAACTCCATAGTCCATTTTAATGATGTGCTTGTAAGATTTAAGTAAGCATAACAGGTGGTCAAAGACATGGATGAAAAAATATCTAAGTATGAATAACCTACTGTTTCCTTAACCAGTTTTGTCTTTCCTGTCAGTAAGAATGGGCTTTACCAGCTGCAGTTCTTACTGATGGCCTTCTGGTGATGCACTCCCCAATAACAATTTCCAAAAAAGTTTTAGGCAACTCTGCAAAAAGGCATATTTTTGTTAAGAAGAAATGCAGTATGATTGTAGTTGATAAACTAAAAGCTAGTTCATTGGTTTTCGCAGAAACTAACGAAAATGCACATTTCAAAGATAATGCCTTGGTGGGATGCTAACTCTACAGCATCACCCTTTACTGAAGCAAGGTTTGTTTTCAGACAAGATACTTTTCACTATTTTACTTTCCATAAAATAAAGAAGCTTAGGAAACCTTATGATTTCACTGATGACTGGACTTGGAAGCTAGTATGTGCTTATTTTTCTACTAAAAACAAACTAAGGATGCACTTCTTGCTGTCAAAGCAATTTTCTTAAAATAATGAATGCAATTCCTAGGAAAAACATGAAAATAAGAGATAACCTGTTGAATTCCCTCTCATGTTACAAGCTGAGGATAACAGTATTCAGAGTTTCCTATGTTTAACAGTGTGAAATAATTCAGGATTCCCTCAGGGTCCCTCTGGTTGTGACAGTGCCAGTGTAACAACCTAACCTGAAATCCATACTTGCAAAAGAGACCTAATTTTAGCTTTTTTGTCAAGTTCTCTATGATAAATACGGTACATGAGCCAAATGACCAGGATCTGGCTAACCTGGTAAGATTAACCTGACAAGATTAAGTAATCAAAAGGCCATGTAGAGAAGATCTTGCAGCTTTGCTTCCTGAGTGCCATGTCTTTCTTTCAAATTTCATGGCATGGCAGGCTTGGTTGTGAATGCTGCTGTGAGAAGCCTACAATATCTGTAGGTATGGATTCCACTTCCTAAACTGAATAGTTTCAACAATTGCAAGTCAGACATGATGAACAAGTTCTGCCACAAACTGTTAAATTAATGACATGAAAAGTTAAAGTAATTGAAAAGACATGTACCTGTGTTGATATTTATTCTATACCTATAAAGCCATTCTGGTATTCTCCCAAAGTATTACTAGTTTTGAACTGAACTGATGCCTGCTTCAGGAATAGTAACAAATTTTCCTAATGCTGTAGAAATCCCCTGTTTTAAAAAGACTTTAAATTTAAACAGAAGTGTGATATGTATCTGTGGAAGTTAACTATTTCAGAATAAAATGTTAGAACTGTCTTTATCTTTCTGCGAGAGTCTGGATGGTGACTGGTTAATTTACGACAAAAAACCAGTATTTTATTTTATCAGAATAAAGCAGTATTTCTCTGCTGTCAAGAGGGCATATGGCAAAGAAACAGTCCACCTCTCTAACAGAATATAAACTCTCCAGAAAAGCTATGAACACTGACACTGTTATCCTTACTTGCAGACTTTAGGGATGCATACATAAGGAAACGCAGTTGCATGAATCTTGGATTTTCCCAAACGACTGTGAAACATTCCTTAAATCTTAGTACACTTGCACTTGCATTAGCATACTAGCAAATTAAGGCACAGACTCTGTGTACTACTTAGAAGCATACAAACTAAAAAGAATGTTTCCTATTGCTCTTGAAAAATATCTCTGGGCTACCTGAAGTATAGAACTAAGTAAATATAGCCAGTACACTTATAATGAAGTTTTAATTTATGCCACCAAGTTTTCCAAGCACTACACTTTCATGGGTATGTGTATATATATGCTTCCTTATCTCCAAGAAAAAAATCACTTAACAAAATGCAAGAAGCACTCACTATTCCTTATACCTGGATACTGACAGTACCACCTCAAATACAGGTGATGTGCTCCCACACAACCATTCACTGTTGTAGCTGGACACTAATTCCTATGTAACAGACAAATTCTTCTAGACTACACTTATTTTGGTCACACATAGCCCTAAACCACCACTCAGCACTACTGCAAATATACTTTAGAGAGCAAAAGATGTTGTGGACAATAGAAAAGCTACCCTAACAGAAATAAAAATGTAATGTAGCCACTGACTTCACTACATCTCAATCCCACTATAACACTAAAATATAAGGCTAATTAACATTCCAGATGCTGTGTTACTTACAATCCCTGTTTCTTACTTGCATTAGCAGCAACTGGTATCCCTTGATCCGAATATTTTAGTAAATTCCTAGAAATATTTTAAGCACCTTAATGCTGGAACTCAGACAGGGATACTGTAACTTGTTCCTATTTCTATGTAGAGCCCTAGAAAACAATTCCAGCTGCAAAGAGGACCCAGAGTCAAAGTAACAAATGGTGCATTTCCTCCCTCCCCTATCTAGTAAGTTTTTATTCTTTCTGGCTTTTTTTAAATTTTAATATATATTTATATGTATATATATACAGACACAAGGTTTATATTCTTGGTGCATTTAAACCTTGTTTATCCCCAGTCTTTTGATATTTGATTGCAATTATGTAAGAAAAATAGAAGGTTAGTATTTCTACTCTGCTGTTCCCTGTCAGAGGCTTTAAACATACTTCTTTCCTTTTGGTTGTTGGAACAACTTCCTCATGCCACACAGAAGTAGTATTTTCCTTTGGACACTATGCATGGAATGTTCTTTTGTTCAGAATAAAGTTTTGCATGCTGCAGCTGCATTCTGAGAATTTTTACCAATTCAAGGGAAAAAATCAGGATCACAAGCAAATCTAGCAATACATCCTTTAGCTCCTCTAAGATCAGTGATTTGTAATCTGCTGCTATCATTAATAAACCTCTTTTTCTTGGCCTACTACTTTTACATATTCTTTGGAAGGCAGATAGTTTGCAGTATTTCTTAGCACGTGTAGTCAAGACTTTATATTGGTCTTTTTTTCTAAAATAAACGTAGGTCACTGTAAAAGAAACTATCACGGAATTCTGATGGCATTGTAGGGAAAAAAAAGGCATGATTGAAGTAGATCACAAAAAATAAGAAGTATTTCTATCGTATGGTAATAAATGCACACGTAATTCAACTACAAAAAAAATTCTGGATTTTTCCATTCAGTAAGCATGTTTACATCCAGAATCTAACTGACCTTCATGCTTAAAACGAAGTATCACCTAAATATATGAGTTGCAGAAAGAATTAAAAAAAAAAAAGCTTCCAATTGAAATACTTGTCAAAATTGTCTTCAGTTTTAAGGCCAACATGTATGACAATCCCCACATTAGTATGTTGACATACAGGACAGGGACAGCAGAGTGAGAGCACAGCTTGAAGTAGAATACCTCTGAAAAATGTCACTAGTAGTTATTTGCTGTAAAACAGACAGAAGCCACAGTCCCTTAAATTTATAGTATGTGCTTTCCTATGTACATGTAACCTAAATTACAGTACTACTGTGACTGGATATATAGCATTTCGCAGTATATATCTTTAATGCAGGTGTAGACACCCTTCAAGATGGTACACCAGTTAATTTCAAAGTAATCCTAGAAGAATATTGCAAATAATGCTGTATAAATGCATAGTGTTTGAGGGAAAAAATTACTTCACTGGAAAATAAAGTCCCAGACATTGAGTTTGGCACTTCATCACTATGTCACTTTCTTTTTGATTGAAGACAGCTCTTTCTGAATCTCACTGAATTTTGGCCGGTTTTCTGGCTTGTAGTCCCAGCATCTCTGCATTATTTTATATATTTCTTCTGGACATTTTTGTGGTGCAGACATTCGGTAGCCTGGTACACAGAAAAAGTGAGGAAAACTTTTAGTACTGAAAACTGATGCATATTGACAAATCTAAAAAGATAAGAGCAAAGTTCAAGACCATTTCATTAAAAAACACCTTCAAGGCAGTATGAGGAACATCTTCAATATATAACCTATAGATGAGAGATAATTATGAAACTAATTAAAGCTCGGGTACCAGTGACATTTAAGTTGGGCATGCTAAATTGTCAGTTTGCTCCTCATCCTTAATAGCAGCAACATGCACAGACTTGTTTCCTGTATCTTAGGAAGTAGCTACCCTCTGGTTTTCAGTTGTGTTTCCTTTCTTTCTTGCAGTGAGGAAATTGATAACAAAAATTAGGATGGGAGTAAATTTCTTTGCTCTTTTTGAAGATGTATTAACTTTTATTCTCACATTTCTTCCCTTTCTTGGCTCCTTAAGGAAGTCCCTCCCCATTTGCACTTCAGAAATTAATTTTTCCTCCCTCTGTTTTCTTAACTTTTGTATCTTTTCATCTTAACTCTCTTTCTCTTCTGGTTTGCTTAGATGGGCAGTGGCTTCCACACCTCTCTGCTGCCATCAGCTGAAGGAGTTCTCTGACTTGGCAGTGAGCAGGAGAATGGACAATAGGTTAAGTAAATTAGCAGCTAATCATTCAAAAGTCACAGGTAAGTGTCTATTCAGGCATATCATCAATACCCTGGACCACAGAGGTGTACTCACAGCAATGAAGACAATTTCCCAATGAGTAAGAAGTTGAGGAAAATGCCAGGAGGACTGTATGTATGAACAAAGAGCTCCTGGACAAAATCAGACACGAAAACAGGTAATGGGAGGAATACAGAAATGCTGTCTGAGCCTCCAGGGATGAAGTTAAGAAAGACAAAGCCCAGATGGGATTGAATCTGGTCAGGGGTGTCAAAGACAACAAGCAGGGCTTCTCTAAGTACGCAGGGGACAAAAGGAAAGCTTGAAAAAATGTGTGCCCACTGCTGAATGAGGCAGTGAGCAACTCAGCAACACAGGACATGGAGAAGGCTGAGGGACTGAATGTTTTCTTCATCTCAGCCTCTACTAGCAAGACCAGCCTTCAGGAATCCCAGGCTGCAGGGATCAGTGGGAAAGGCTGGAACGAGGAAGGTGTACCCTTCGTGAAGAGAACCTGGTCAGAGAATACTTAAGCACACTGGANACTGGACTTATTTAAGTCCCTGGGCCCTGAAGCACCCGTGAGTGCTGAGAGAACAGCCTGATGTCACTGCCACACCATTCTCAATAATTTTTCATACATCATTGTGACTCCTGGGAGAAGTACCTGAGGACAGGAGTAAAGTAAATGTCACTCCTATCTTCAAGTCAGAGCACCCAGGGAACTGTAGGCTGGTCAACATCACCTTGATCCCAGGTGATGGAGCAGCTGATGCTGGAAACAATTTCCAGGCATCTGAAGGACAAGAAAGTCATCAGGAATAAGCATGCAGAAAGTCAGCATGGATTCACTACGAGAAAGTCATGCTTGACTAATGTGAGAAACTTCTTCAATGAGATGGTGGCCTGGCACGTGAGGGGATTTCACTATAAAATCTTCATAAAGACACCTCTGAATTATGGGCTAGATGGTCAGACAGGGAGGTGGACTGAAAACTGGCTGAACAGTGAGCCCTGAAGGGAGGTGATGAGTGGTACAAAGTCTGAATGGAGCTCCAGGGTCAGTACTGGGTCCGATTCTGTGTCACATCGTCATTAACGCTCTGGATGATGGGGCAGCTGCACCCTCAGCGAGGTTGCTGGTGACACCGAGCTGTGAGGAGGGGCTGATGCACCAGAGGGCCGTGGTGCCGTCCAGAGGGACCCGGACAGGCTGGAGAAAGGGGCTGACAGGAACTTCATCCAGTTCAGCATGGGAAGAGCCAAGTCCTGCAGCTGGGGAGGAACAGCTCCAGGCACCAGCTAGGGCTGGGAATGCCCAGCTGGGAAGCAGCTTGTCAGGAGAGGCCCTGGGGCTCCTGGTAAGCACCAAGGGTTGAACATGCACCAGCAAAGAGCTCTTCCACCAAAGAATGCTAATGGCAGATTGGGCTGCACTAGAAGGAGTGTTGCAGCAGGCTGAGGGACATCATCTGCCCCCTCTGTTCAGTACTGGTTGAGGCACATCTGGAGTGCTGGGTCCAGTTCTGGGCTCCCCAGAACAAGACAGACAAGGGCACAATGGAGAGAGTCTCATGAAGGGTCACCAAGATGATGGAGACACTGAAGCATCTCTCCCCTGTGAGGAAATGCTGAGTGAGCTGGAGCAGCTCATCCTGGAGAGGAGAAAGCTCAGGGGGATCTCAGCAATGTATATTAACACCTGCAGGGAGGGTGCAAAGAGGACAGGGTCCAGGCTCTTTCCATGCCCAGTGACAGGACACAGAGCTGATGAGCACACACTGAAACATGGGAAATTCCTCCTGAGCATCAGGAAACACCTTTTCATTGTGAGGGTGACTGAGCACAGGTTGCCCAGAGAGGTGGTGGCATCTTCATTCATGGAGATATGCAAAAGCCATCTGAGTGTGATCCTGCTTGAGCTGGGTGGTTGGATCAGATGACATTCAGAGGTCCCTGCACACCTCAGCCATTCTTTGACTTTGTCATTCCATGAAATGGAATATTGCTCTGAGCAAATGACAGGCAGTGCACAGTGATGTGCTTGGGCACACAGGACTTTACAGCTAAATGCAGCTCTGTGACTCCAGACTCACTGCACAGGTCTCTGTATCTCTCTTTCTAAAGAATAGTGCAATGACGCTGGCCTCTTAAAACATGTAAATCTGAGAAATGTTTTTGCTTTTTTTATACTGCAGGCATCTGCTCCAGGTATTGGATGAATGCATATAACTTCAAACAAGAATGGCTTGGGCTCTAGGGTTTTATTTGGTCTTTAAGGAGAAACTCTAATATCACCTACAGTGCTTATAAAACTATAACAAACACTGACAATGTGTGTAAATCAGCAAACCAGAGTTTTTTTGTTTGTTTGTTTTGTTTTAAATAATTTAGAAGTTTTACTAGCTTAGAACCTATTTATAAATTATGCAGTAGTACTATGTAGGGAAGGAACAGTTCTGAAATGCCACTAAAGACGATGAAAATAAATCAAAGTCCTGAAATCCTGCTCACAGTTATTTGCTATTTTAAGTAAAAGCCTTTCGATTATTTTGTAAAAGAGAAATGCAGCTTGCAATGCTCACCTAGCTTACTGTTCTCCACTATAATTGCTAAATCCTTCTATGAAATGATTTAATAAAGAAGATGGAATGATACAGATTTTTTTCTGGCAGTTTAGAATATTTATACCTGTATTAGCATAATCTTAAATAATTCATTCTGTTCAAGCTTCTGCTTTGCACAGCAGTAAATCCCTCCTTTCCATCCCACCTGTTAGTTCTGCAGCAATGAAAGTCAGCATGCCGTAAGTCTTCCAACCTTTAAGTTACCGGTCAGCGTATTCCTTTTTTTTCTAAAGGCCTATATACCACCCTACTCCTCCCAGAGAGCTAGATTCAGCAATTTAGAAAACCTTGTATTACTTTTGCTAAAGCTGGTACAGAACTCATATGTTATTTCTTTGCATTGCATCCCTACAATTTATCCAGTATTTCTTTCACTCCCTATGAATAATTACCTTTCTCAACTTGCTCTCGTGCTTGTTGGTTGGTCATTCCAGGGTATGGGCATACTCCTAAACTGAAGGTCTCCCACAAAAGGATTCCAAAGCTCCATACATCACTCTCAGATGTGTATCTCCCTAAGAAAAGGAAAGCAAACCCCTCAGCTTAACATAAAGACAAATTGGTATTTCAGATAATTATGGCCCAAAATTTCCTGTAAAAGTGTTACATTGGCAAGCTTCAGGCACAACAAAGCTGTAGCTTCTAATAATACATTCTACAGATTTCACAGTCTCCAGTATTTCAAAGAGTGAACAAATTATATTAAAGCCAACACCTTGGAAGAACAGAAGCTAACCTTAAGTGTTACTATTATACACAGACTATATCATGTCAGTCATGCAAGTTAAGAATTTCTTTGCTTCTTAATGTACAAAAATATTTTTCTTTCAATATAAAAGGACAGAAAAATGTCAGGGTTTCCCTGACAACCACTTTCAATTTGAAATATTCTTTAAAAAAATTACCTTTCTCAGTTCTCTATTTTAGCATGGCAATGTTTATTCTGAGAGGAGTTACCACTGTAAGTGTGAAGCAGGCCTGGTTCTCATGCTTTGAGAAACTGATCTCTGAAAATCAAAGTATGGCTGGACCCTGAAGAACTGATGCACCCAATCAGTTTAAGAAAAAAAAATCAGGCCTGCTGGTTCCATTGCCTCCAACTATGCTTCAGAGACAGCAAAATAGATAATTGATAGATAATTGAATTCTAAGCCTCTTGGTGGAATGATAGCATTCTATTACAGGAAAAGGAGACATTTCAGATCAGGTATTTCTATTGTCCCTGATGGGTTCACATCAGAAAGTTGAAACTCCTAGCCTTCTGCAGCAGAATCAGTGAAAATGTTACTTAAAAATCCATTTTCAACATTACTTTCAACATTTCTCATACTATTCTTCTTTGTTCCATACTATTACTTTGTATTTATGTGTCTTTATTCTTTAAAAACATCACTTGGGAATGTATTGTTTTTTTACCTCTAATCATCAAACAAACCAAACGAAGCCACTTCTGACTAAGAAAAAAGGAAAATACATGTAAAGTATAGTGACAGATGATGACAGTGACAACTGTTCTGACGTCAGAAAATTCAGTTTACTCTTAGACTAAATATCACTTCCAGCTGTGCTGTGTTAGCTGGTGTGCCTCATACTTGGCAATTATGGATATTCACTATGCTCTTTGGAGTAAGATTAGTTTTCTTGTCTGTATATCAACTCCCCACAGTTTGGCATCCAATAATTTAACACTTTTCACTGAAAGCATTCAGTAGATACAAGATAGGTGATTAGCTGTTTTTTTTTTTAAAGAAAGTACAAGTTCTGTACAGTTAATTATATTTTCTGCTATTATATTATCCGAGGGGAGGAAAAAAACCATCTGTTTAGAAAAAAACCCAAGTCCTCCCCACATTTCTATTAACATCACAAATAACTCAAAATATTGTAGGGATAAAATACATGTACTAGACATCTTTTAATTTTGAAAGATCAGGAAGTAAAAATACCCTATACTTCTCCTAACGTGTGCTGGTTTTCGTGGGGTGGAATTAATTTTATGCACAGTGGCAGGTACAGGACTATGTTTTGGATTTGTGCTGAACTCGAGTTGATTATACAAAGATGTTTTTGTTATTGATGAGCAGGGATTGCACTGAGCCAGGGCTTTACTGCTTTTCACATGGCCATGCTGGTGAGGAAGATGGGGGTCCTCAGGAGGCTGGGAGAGGACACAGCCAGGACAGGTGACCCCAACTGACCAAAGGGATATTCCAGACCATATGGCATGATGGTCAGTGTACCAAGTGCGGGGGAGGAAGGAGGGGACATTCTGAGTGATGAGGTTTGTCCTCCGAAGGCACCATAATGGTGTGGAATGGCACTGAACAGAATCAAAGGTTCCATTGCTCAAAAACCCTAGTGTCATCTGAATTTCGCTTATGACTTCTGACACAATGCCCTAACCACTCCACTTGCCCTAATCTGGTTTACAGCCTTCACAACTTGTGTTTTTTCTTAATTTAAAATACTTTAGTGACTGCTCTCAATTTGTCATACACAGTGACTTCAGCAGAGACTGAAAAAGAACTTTTTTGTAGCTTCTTAAGCACATTAGCATTCATGTAATTGCCAAATTACCCTATTCTTCATTTTCCTTCAACCTTTGAATCTTGATATTAAAGACTGACATGGCCAGTGGTTACCAACTAGTTTTGAATTACTGCAGGTTTAGTTTTATTTCATTTTGATATCTTAAATACCTCCAGTCTTACCTACACAAATCAATGCAATTCTTACAACCTTATTATTAGAATGGAAAACAATAAAACATATTCCAGTTCATTTGACTCATATCTTTCTAGGGATAGGAAAAAATTATCCTTCAAAAACACACAGAAACCTTTTATGACATTTTGAAAGTTGAATATTAAGACTGCTGAACATATTAACAGATGTTTGAGAGAGCTTATTTCCCAAACACTACAGAAAATGACTTATAGCTGCTTGAATATGCATGTGCTTTAGGAAGCACAAAATACGTAGATGTTAATCAACAATCCCCTCCTCTCCTGTACTGTGCAGAAAAAAAAGACTCAGCAGAACAAAGTGAAGGTGTTGTCACAAGAGCTTGTCTCCTGCTAAATGTAGCCAACTGGACCACATATGGTTATAAGGATAGGTTTTCATAATATATCAAAAACACTGCATGCATTTCCAAAATAATAAATATAAAAACCTAAAACACTTTATAGGGGATCAAACACCCAAAAGGGCAAAGCATTCACCAGTGAATGCTGGCAATACTAACGCCTCTTAGAATAATTGGTAATACAGGATCAATTAATGCAACTAAATTTACTGTCAGCCTTTTAAAGGGAAGATCTGCTTTACTGTATCATGTCATTAGCTGCTGCAAAAGTGCTAATGAGAGGAAGCATTCTGCTATCAATCATAACTCACAGACTTACAATTTCCAATGCATGATTTCTGAAAATAGGCTTTAAGAGACAGCAGAAATATTTATAGACACTTCAAATGAAGAATTTAAAAATATTTTATTCTATGTTCTCAACTAAAGAACTGGTTGAGAGAAGTACATTCCAAACATGCCATCATTTATTAAATGGGCTGCTTCCTCACAGCCCACTTTACCTAGAAGAACTGACTTTTCTAGTTTTATATAAGCAAAAAAAGCTAAGTACAGCAGCTTCTGTTTCTATTCTGGAACTATTATTCATGTAGTGTGGACCACTTCCCTCAGTGATATATAATGAATTTTTATCCCCAATATAACAGCCTAGTGATACACAAAAATGCAGGTAAAGAAAAACTGCAGTAAAAAAAAAATATCAGTGACTATATTTTTCACCAATGCAAGGAGTTATCTAACACAGTGTTCTAGCACATTAACATTTTCTACTGTTTTCAATGAAAGGCCATAAATATGCAGAACTTGCCATTCATTTTGCTAACGATCATAATTTAGATGACTGATGAGGCTGTCTACAAGAATGAGTCAGCAACAGAACCAAAGCACTCTGCTATTCCTGCATAATAGCAATTCTGATGTTGCTGCCTTATTCTTTTTCGAAGGCAAAACTGTGGTTTTTACATAAATCAGATGAAAATATTAAAATTATTTTAAACATAATTATTTTGAACAGGGGAAAAGGAATCTTGAACATACATAAACTCAAATATTGTGGGTCTGAGGCTCTTTACTGTACTTTGGATTTTTTTTTTTTTTTGGCAAGAAAATCCAGTTATGTCCTTACCATAGTTCAGAGCTTCTGGAGCAGTCCACTTGATAGGAATCTGCTTTAGGCCTGATGATGAGTACACACCATCGTCCTCTTGCCGGGACATCCCAAAATCGCTTATTTTCAAAATGTTGCTTTCACCTACCAAGCAGTTCCTTGCAGCCAGGTCTCTATGTTAGAAAAAGAAATAAACACCCACATTTTTACAGGTTTGAAAGTACTTGGAAGTCATTTAAACTGATTGAGCCCCTCAGCCAAGATGGTGGTGCCTCTCAGAGGCTTATTTACAACAGGGTAAAAAATACTTCACAGCAGTTGTGGGGGAAACAGAAGTGAGGGAAGGGGAAAATAATGTCAGAAATAATCCTATGAAGAAGTGAGGGGAGGAGATGCTGGAGATGCTCCAAGTGCCTGAGCAGAGATTCCCCTGCAGTCCACAAAAAGGAGCCACAGTGGAGCAGGGCAGGAGTGTGAGGTGGTAGGAGAAGCGCAGAGGAGCTGTTACGGACTGACCAGAACCTCCATTCCCACTCACCCCTCAGAGGAGGAGATGAAGGATTTCTGAGTGAAGGAGTGCATCAAAAAAAGGGAAGGGGAAAAGGTATTTCAGTTTTATTTCTCACCATCCAACTCTATTTTAATTTACAATACATTCCATTCATGTTACCCAAGTTCAGTCTGTTTTGCTATGATGGCAATTGGTAGGTGATTTCCTTGTCTTTATCTTGACCTGTAAGTTTTTCTATCTTATTTACTTCCCTGTCCTGTCAAGAGGGGGAGTGAGAAAGTATTTGCATGGGTGTCCTGCAGCAAGGCAAAGTTAACTCATCACAACTGCCCTCCGTGGTCACAGAAATAAACCCCAGATTAATGAATCAGACCCTATGTAAAATGAAACAGAATTTGAAGAAACGTCCTGAAATGTGTTCAGGATGTGTTTCATTGAGAAACCCGAGAAATGGCTTCATCTTCTCTTTGCCCATCAAAAGTTAAAACTTCCTCAGCACAGAAAAGGAATTTTTGTTCAGTGATGGATAAGAAGCTCAGAAAGTCAGTTCCCTCCCTTCATCTCAAATGTGGTTTTTTTTTTTAGATTAGGAGACATCATGCAGAAATACCTGATAGAAGACCTACTATGGCTTCTCTACATGCTAAAAATATATTATAAACTTACTATATGTATATTAAACTTCAGTGTTTCAAAGCTTATTAAAATACAACATAATAAAATACGTATTATTATTCCCATCATAATAAAATACAGGGAGAAATATGTTAAGCAAGAGGATTAATTCTATGCCATTAGGAACATCATGGGCAAAATATTCTTAAACTAAATTTACTGTGGTTTTGTTTAGCTTAAATAGCTAATATGCTCACAAATGGCTTGCCTTACATGAATATTCCAAAAAAACTACATTAACTTTGATGTTTTAAATTGGAGCTGTAGCATAGTTTTGAAGTGAATCCCCTGAGCATCTAAAGCATGGTTTTTGAAGAATGAATTTGGTGCATGCAAACTACATTGCTCTTGGAAGAAACTAACTTAGAATTCTGCCCATGATGTGCACAAAATTTGTTTCTGCAGCTACAGAATTTTGTTTCTATGGAATTTGTTTCTACAGCTAATGCAGAAAGAAAGGTCTGAAGCAGTGGCAAACAGCTTCCAACATTACCCATGGTGGGGACATCAATGACAAAGGATTGAACTATATTTAACCCCAAGTAAAAGTCTTGAGCCATATTTAAGGATGCTGAAGCTCATACATCCACTTTGATCAGCTCATCCATATTGATACTGGGCTACGTTATTTGGTATGTAGACAGAGCCTAGTTATTACCCTAAATATTATAACTTAAGAATTTTAACATATTTGATTCACACAGCTTTTCTGCCACTAAGAACATTTATAGCTCTAAAGCTTGAGTGATATAAATGAAGTTATTCTTGTGGTTTGAGAAGATGGACCACTAAAAAACAAATCTGAACTCACAAGCACCAGCTGAAGATGTGCACAAATGCATAAAATAGCTCAGTGTGCACTGTGTTACACAGTTTGATGTAAGCATGTGGTATTGTTATATACAGCTACATTGGTTAAAGCAAGTGAGCTGCAAAACAAAATCAAATTGTTATTGCTTATACTCAAGTGTGTAAAAAATATCGCCACAGAACCTCAAGAATTTATGGCTTAGGTTCCAATCGTACTTCAATAATTAGTTTTTTTATCGTTTTACTCAATATAGTCTAGATTTTGCAACTGATGCACATAAGGAGTGGAAAAAGTAATGAGGTGGTATCTCAAAGAAAATTTACTGTTAACTGAAATCACAGGCATCTCCCTACCTGCAGTCTGACCTAGTATTTAAACATCCTGAGTCAGGTTAAGAAAAAACTGAGCTGCCTTAGGTTTATTCCTCATGCGTAAGTCTGATTATTAGGGAAAGCAGACTGTAAATAATATGCAGAGTATGGTGCTTATAAACAAAGACTACACTTAGTTTGCATAATTTTTGTCAGTTTTGTACATATGAGTTTTCTTTTTCTTTCAGAATCATCTAGAGAAAAAGCTTTTCATCTCTACTGAAAATTGACTGAAACACTTCTGTGAAAATCAACTGGTGTTTGCGGAAATTGGTAAAAACTGTGACACTCTGTTCAGGATATACGTAAATTAACACTACAAAGAGCAAATTAAATGTTTCCACATTATGAGTCTCACAGTATTAATACCTTTTCCTGCTTTTAGCTAAAATTCTCCCATTTTTGATGCTATAATACTCTGTATTACTTTCAATACATCATTTGTGTTAATAAAGACTTGTGAGCACTTCATATATTTCCTTCTGACACAAGAAAATTGCCTTTTTCCATCTTCATGTGTACTATAGGCTCTTTCTCTCATTTATTTAGAAAATACTTTAGATGCGATACTTTCATTGCTCAGGCATACAAGTGTCCCAAAGTTAGTTTATCTTGTTAGTATTTCTACTGTCAGTTTACATCTGTTTCATATCCTCAGTGATTTGTTCCTTAATTTTACAGATAATTTTTATACATATTTGCATGCTTAAAAGCATTTTTAAAAACAGATACACTGAAAGCTATAGGTACCTCAACTTTTGGGGGTTTTTTTACTATTATTCTGAGGGTTTGGTTAAGATTTTTCTGTATTTTTCAAGTAAATGTTTGTCATTTGACACTGTTTGTCATTATGTCTGAGAGCTTCCTTTAAAAGGATGTTCTTATTTTCCAGTCTAGACACAAGAGAGAAACACAGAAGGTGCTTTTGGTCAGTGTGATTTATTACAGAATTTATTATTTCCAGAATCTGGAAACAAAATGACATCAGCAACTATTACTCCCATTGCTTTAAAATAATAAATTATGACATTCATTTTCTTCCACTTTCCATGATTCTAATTAATTTCTATTTTCTACAGATAGGAGTTCTAGTATAATAGTATTAAGGGGCTTATAAAGACCCTTTACTTCTTAACCTGCCATATGAAATTTGCACAATGGAGTTTCACTCCGTATGTTAGATAAACAACATGAGTTATGGGAAACATGAAAATGTAAACACAGAGGTCTGATGACCAAAATTAACTACAAGAAGTCAATATTACAGATAACATCAGTGTTAAGTATCTATAGTAAACCATGACTCTTTCTATATGGACATTAAAAACCCAAACCAAACAACAAACCCCCAAAAGACAACAATGACAACAAAACCCCTGCACACCAACCCCTAAACAAAAAACTGCACCAAAATCAACTACATTCTATTTGTCTTCTTCACCCTGAAAAACCAGTATGTTCTATTTGCTTTCTCTTCCTTCTCCCTAATGTTCCCTAAAGCCAGCATCCGAAAGAAACAGAGAGATAATTGCATGAAATTAGGTGTATCTGTTTGGGAATTTTTTTTTTTTCTCATAAAGCATTTGCTACTTAAAGCAGTAATTCCATAAAATCAGTATTTATCCTTAACACAGTAAGCAAGAAAATATTCTTTATTTACATTGTGAAAGATCTACAAATTGGACACAAATTACACTGAGGTGCTACAGAATAAGTTCCTTAGTAAAAGAAAAGCTGACTCTCGCTATTTAATACCAAGATTATGTAAGTTCCTAGTACTGCTGGAAACAAAGTGCCTTCCCCCCAGCTACTAACAAGTAAAAACTAGTATGTAATTTCAGAATTTTCTTTTTAAGCACTGCTCTGCAGTCCCTATAAATGCAAACAGGACATCTCCTAGGGATCTCTAATATGGGTTGAATCTGCTGAAACTGTAAAAGAGTTCGTAGGAATTCTGCTAAAAATTCAACAGCCAGTTAAAGGAGGAAGTAGAAGCAATTTCTCTGTGCTGGGAGTTGTTACCACCTGGATTCATGTCTGTAGTCAGGACGTAAACCTACTAAACTCTTCTCTAAGGACATTCTTACACTCCCTCCACACCCCAAAGGAACTACAGAGCAACTTCTACCTAGCATTGCAATGGAATTCCGTGAGCTTAAGCAAATCAAAACAAGAGAGTAAACTCCTCATTACTAAACCAGCAGCACAGACTGCCTCACTGAACTAATTAGCCATTTTATATTCCATCCCTGGATCGTGCAGTTAAAATACTCTTAGGTGATAAAAGCAGGTAATTAATTAGTGAACAGGATCAGTTTATCTCCTCTGCGCATTAAATTCAGTGAAAATAGTCTACTACCTAAACACAACAAAAAAGGGGCGGGAAGTGAAACTACAAGATAAATTGTTGGGGTTTTTGTGGACTGTACGATACTACCTCACCTTCAAACACCTGATGTGATTTTCAGTGGTGTCTAAATCAAAACACACCTATTTCAGAACCTTCTTGATATGTGTATGCAAAATTTGCTGTATGTGAAGAGTACAACAAATAATATGTGCCTAGTAACAGACTGGGAAAATATTAGAGGGTCAGAAGAACATCCTTTCATGTGTTCTATGTTTTCTACCCCCTTTTTACTTTGATTTAATTATTTCTTCACATTATTTTAGCTATTATGAACACCAATGGAGCCATATTAACTACAATGCTAATAACTTCTCTCAGTTCCTCATAAAATGCAAGCCCATCTTCATCTCCATAAATGAACAGTGCTGGCAAACCAGAGAAACTCCAAGTTGGATGCAGTTGTGATTTCTCAATAATGTCAGGTGCTCTGCTTGCTTTCCACAGTTTTGGATATTGCTCAGTTCTTCTCAACTATAAAATAAGCAACTTTTCCCACCTAACAGCATTAGTGACATTCAATTACTCTTTCTAAAGCACTTTGCAGTTTTCAGATGAAGGACTTAAAAATTTTGCAAAAGGAACTCAAAGATAAAAAGTAACAAAAAAACCCCACAAAATTGTATTCAGTAGCTGAACACAACTGCTAACTTATTTTCTGCCACCCAGATATGACTCAAGGGACTGTACAGATCTACTGACACATTAGGAAACTTTAATCTTGAGTTTTATTTTGGTAGGCTACTGTGTGCCCTCCATTTTCCTAGCAGGGCAAGTTTTCTGTACCAGTAATTTTAAAAGAGAAAAAGAAGGGGATAGTAGACAATGAGCATTTTCTGAGAAGAATCAAAGCAGTAGACTATGAAGATGGAAATGAAGCAATAAATTGCTGCATCATCTATTCCTTCCCCCTTTTTCCTATTTCGGAGGTTGTCTTCACAATGCCCAGTCCTGGAACAGAAACATTCCTATCAGCAGCATCTAAATGGTTTTTATCTGCATTGTTTCTCAACTGTTTTAGAACTTAATAGTTATTGCCTGTATTCTTCTGAACAGTTATTTTGATGAAAATGGCATCATAGTCATTTTAGTCTATAATAGTCCTCTAAGCGTTGATATCCCTGTAGATTTTTATAACCCATTTTTCCTGTGCACTGCTGATTACATGTAATATGCTGAACAAAATGTCTAATTCTTTTTTTTTTTTTCCCCTTGTGCTGTATCTTGAAACAAAGGTTTGCAATCCAATTTCTTCTGTGTGCCCATTTTAATGAAAAACTAAGGGTCTGGACAGTTATTGGAGTGGAAGATAGGCAACTTCACGGGGACCCTACAATAATAGAGCAACTGGAAAATGAAAAACACCTTCTGGAAATCCTTAATGACAGGACAGAGGAATAACACCTCTGCTAGGTTCCATGCAACCATTCCTGAGCTCCTGGGTTTTGACAGAAACATTACAGGCCATAACGACAAACACAGATACGTTTAAGAAACATGTAAGATTTTTAATAGTCCTGAAAAATCTCTTTGATACTAACTGAATTATAGGGGAAATTAAGTATCCAAAATTAATTATCCAGGATGTACCAGAACACAAGTTTATATTTTGCACTTGATAAAATTACAGTGGACTTAAATCACAATGTCTTCCATTTCCACAACCAGTCATACAAGTAGACTGTATTGTTCATAGGAAGAAAAATACCATTTTCAAGCAAAAATTTTCACTGTATCATTCACAGAAGCAACTAAAATGATATACAACAGTACAGCACACAATTGTGCTAATGAGTGCATTTTTATTATAATATCATGGCTTTATTCAACCTGTGTGATAAGACTTGTTACAATGAGTGTCCTTGCCCTTTTAGACCAGGAGGATCCCTCAATTTAGTTCTTAATTCTGAATTTAGTTTGGAATTCATCTCCTCCTTATTCTATTCTATAGTATAATGTCAAAATGTAATTGATTTCTTTGTACAGAAGCTTTAAATATTGGTTTAACTTGTTCACAAAACTGGAAACATCTGATGAGGCAGACCAGATATGCTCAATGATCATATTCCCTTGTCCATTATATATCAGTGATAGAAAAGCCTGCATGCTGGATTTAAAGAAAATGTCTAAAGCTGAGTTGCTTCTATTGCTGACTTTCTGATGATTAAGGATTTTAGAAAATAAACTTTTCATTCTATTCAACAAAGCCATTTCCTAGTGTTAGTATCATAATGTATTAAGTTCAAATGACTAATAATGCAAAGCAGAGCATAAGAAATTGAACAACACTGCAAGTGCCCAAGAAACCAAGAAATTCAAAAAGCATAATTATAATATGGGTCACTTTTTTTCCCACCTTTTTCACTAGAATGAAATAAAACAGCACAATAATACAGTATTTGCAGGGTTTTTCAAGTCCTCCTAGTGAAAAAGGAAGTATTTCAAAGTCTTTCTGTCTTCTCAGGCTAGATTTAAGTACTTGCCACAGGTGAATATCAAAGTTCATCTGAGGCAGTTAACAACTCTACTGCTTTTTCAACAGCCTGCACCAATAACGTGGTATTCAGTAGATGTAGGTCAAGTTATCTCTACATGCATTTCAATCACTTAAATTTACTTTTGCTCCTACAGCAGACAAGTATGGATTATGATTTTAAAAGTAACAGATAAGCATGGCCTAACATTCATGACTTTTCAGTAGATGAAGTATTTTATAGGAACTAGACCCTGAAATACTTTATTAATGGAGGTAAAAAAAGGTAATGTAATAATCAGGCCACAAAGAAATGAAGCATCCAGCATAATAAAGGTAAAAGGCACTACATATTCATGAAAATAATACACAAGGAATAAGAAAGAAACCAAATAAATTGTCTGATTAGAAATCAGGAGGAAAAGACAGCAGAGAAACAGCAGAATCAAGCAGTGCTTGACAGGAGGATTGTGTTGCAGTCCTAAGCTGAGTGGCCAGAAAGTGAAAAAAAGAAACTTCCTGAATTTTTAGGAGACAGTCACAAAGAAAGCCAATACCAAAGAGAGAAAAGTCAGCCAGATTTTAAGGCAATTATTCCTCTGGGGATGTTTCTTATTTAGGGAGGAAAGATTTAAATGGATGGCACAGGAAAGCATTCCTAGCAATGGAAACCATTGACAAAGATAAACAGTAATAGTCCATTAATTCATAATTTTCCAATCAGAGAAAAAAAAAATTCTATTTTGTACCTGACAGTATCTCTCTACCTTTAATCAAGGATTACCAACAAATGCTTAGTGGCACCTTGAAATATTTTAATATTTTAAAAATAGTCTGGTTTGTAACTATAATAAAATAATCTTAAGATGAATGAAAATGAAGATGAGTAATCATTTACTAATTGTCCTAGACAGCTAAGTAAGATTTGCAGTTAGCTTACCAGAAATATGAAAGAAATTTCACATGACTTATACACTGTAGAGGATTATATATAGAAATTTAGAGGAATAAAATTACCTATTCATTTCCTGGAAATTAACAAGATAGGAAATAAATTGAACCTCTGTCCTGGTTTTTGTTGCTATTAATTAAAATCCACAATACTTTTCCTACTCAAAAATAAAACTTATATGTGGAAGAACATATTTTGCACTTTTTTCGTCACAAGAAGAAAAAGAAAGTGATGGGATTTTGATGGAATTATGGTGAGGTACCCAAATTATGAGATGTTGAAGAAAGAAAAGATGACAGAGATCATGATTAAGGATCATGATTACATCTCATATTGATAGCAGGAGATGGGAAAGGACTTCCACAGCTTTTGGGAACTGGATGAAGTCACATGTGACATGCATGTTCACCATGGTAAAATTTCACAGCTGGGATGAGTCAAGAACAGATGTTAAAACGGCCAGGAGCTCCAAGGTTATCACCTACTGAACTCTATCCTTTTTCTTCTATTAAAACCTTACGCTATCCCATGAAGTCATCTGTTACAAGAATGTCCTTCCCCTGGAAAATCCACACTTCTATATTTAGAAACAGCCCCCCTGCCTCTGGTTGCTCTCTGCTGAAGCATGTTCACTCGTGTAGTGTTGACTCCCTATGGATCTGGAGTGTCCTATGTCCTATGGGGATTCAAAGTTTGTTGGAGGTGCAGGAAACACTTCCCTGTGCTTAATCTAAAGACAGGAGAAGAATGAATTATTAGAAAACTATTGCAAAGCCATGGATTTACTGCACCTGGCTGTTATTCTGAAATATTTCCACACAAAAAACTATTCTGCCATTACACTGCAGGAAGACAGGACCCTCTTTGCCATTTAATGTTACATTCATTTTAGCATCTGTTGTGGGCAAAGCTTATAAAATAACCAAAGTTCAGCTAGTCATCTGCTAAACGTTTAAAATCTTACTGCTTAAAGAATTATGGGTAAGAAATTTCTTAGAAGGTGATATAAATACAGGGCAACAAACTGGAGTTGCCTGTTTTCATTTAACAGCTTTGTTAATGATCTGAGGGAAAAGTCAAACAGGAATTTAATTAAATTTCCAGATAATATCAAATTAGGAGCAGCTGCAAGCAACAGTAAGGGCAAATAAATAAAAAGAAAGGAAAGGAGAGAAGGAGAAAGGGAGGGGAAACAGGGAGAGGGGAGAACAGAGAGAAGGGGGGAGAAAGCAAGAGAAGGGAGAGAAGGGGGAAGAGGGAAGAGATATATCTGTTGGAAAAAAGGTTAAGCCTGTAAAACAGGAATTATTATATTTTGAAAAATTAAGCCTAAATACAAACATCCAGTAAAATACAAACACTGCTAGGCAATCATGTAGAAAGAAAAGAGAACCAAAAGAGATATGGATTACAATTAAATACAAGTAATGGAATTAAATTGAGCATTGGAAAATAAAAGCTCATTATCTACTAGATTGTGAGAAATCTGTCTAGGAAAATTAGGAAATTCTATTTTATTAATGCAGTTACTTAATAAACCAAAACCAGTTCAACAGCTGTACAGACCAGTGTCTGTTTCAAAGGGATGGATTGATTAGGTAAATTAATCCAACTTTTTATTGACTTAAAGTAAAGATTAGAATTGTCAGATGCCCTGGAATCTATTATTATACTATCAGGCATACAGTACACAACGAACAGGTAGTGGTCAAAGAGAGAAAGACCCAAAGAATTATAAATTTCCTGATTAGTGCATTTGTTCATTTTATCACATATGAAAAGGTGACTTTTTACCAATCACATAGTTGGGGAAATAAAATTTCAAATGCAATTGACACAAACTGCTAATTTCTGTACAGAAAATGCTAGAAGTGTTGTCAGCCGGGTACAGGTAGACTCCCACAAAGTCAGAATGAAATAGCTGCTGCTGAGTCTCCTCAGATTTCCATTATATGCAGCTAGAGGCATTTATTTGTGAATAGAAGTAGTCTGGTTTCACATGTCAAACGTGGCCCCACACTGTGTGCAAAGCTATCACACAAATTTTGGCTTCCTCAACTGCAGGCTTCTTTAGGGAGCACCAAATTGTCCTCTCCCCCAACCCAGGCTGGTGTCAAGCAGCACATCAGCAGCACTTCAGAGCCCAGCTCCAGGTTCAGACAACATCTCCTGCAAAGGGCTTGAAACATCAATAGAGGGGAACTGTGCCGTTCTAAAGAACAGGTTAAAACCATCAGAGAAAAATACTGGCCCACTGTCAAATTTAAAAGATTACCAAGCTCTGTGTAAGTTACTATAAAATACTCCCCAGAAGGGAACTGAAACACTTCAATTTAATAGCTCCTTGATAGTCAAAAGAAGCAGAAACTGCCTGCTTAAGGAAAAATANCTGTGGTCAGAGAGATGCTTATTGACTTACAAACTTAAAAACAACTGGTTTCAATACACAACTGAAGTCCAGCTGTGTTATAGAAGATTAATAATGCACACAGAAGTTTAATAACCCCTTTGAAATTAAAATGTATTAATAAGTAACCAGGATAGATAAATATATTTGTGACCACAATACTAATATTTGATACTTGAGTTTTGCCAAAAAAAGACATTAGCAGATGACCCTGTCATCTCAACTGTGCTCTCTGTTTAGGATACTCAGAAGTTTCATGAGGAAGGAGTGGGATTTCATGAATCCACGCATGGCACTGCAAGGAGAGTAAGAAAGTAGTCGAGATAATCTCATACAAGAGAGCATGGTCTGCACAAGCAATAATGGGCAGGAAGGGTGGCTTCCCAGAAGGAGATGAGAAGTCAGAGAGGTCTAAGATACCAAAAAGGAAGGACAGTCAGTTAATGTGTTAGTGGATAGGCCTGGAGGTTTTCATAACCAACTAACTACTAAGATGCAATATTCAGAGCAGTAAAGTTTAAACCCTTCCTTTTGAGCACACGTAGATTTATTGATCTTACTGATCTCCAAAATCAAAATTATTCCAGAGCAGAAGCCTTTCAAATCAAGTATCTTTACTTAGATTGTATAAGATACTTGTAAAGATTGTAAGATTGTAAAGATCTTATAAGTATAAGATCCTATATATAGTTTGGGTTTTTTAAAATTGGGGCTTGGCCCTTATTTCACTCCTCTGTTTTTATTTCCCAGAAGACAGGACACTTGATGAAGTATCGGACATCCAGCATTGCCAGGAGCTTTTTATGTCAGGCTTGAATGACTCAGCTGAAATCTGTGAACATTTAAATACTGTAACATTGATTCAACAATTCTCACAGCTCCAGGTACCCTGATGATCTCCATCTATCTTCCAAACCAGTTAACATGCCAATATGGCCTTCCTTGCTGTTTACTGCATTGCACATGGGATTTTGAAAGAGCCTTTGACAAAGAGTAACTCCTTATTTGAGTCAAAACTCCCAGAGATATAAAAACATTTCATAAAAGCGTATCCATGCACTACAGTTCTGCTGAACGAGGAGAAAAGAGGCTGAAAACAACAGAGCAATGACTAAAAGAGCACAAAACATGCACTTAGCTTTCTCTGTGTTTTATTTTACTCATCCTCAGCAGGGGTGATTCCTTTCAGACAGTTTAAATTTGATCCCAATATTTTTTGTGAGCAGTACCTACTGGAACTGAATTTACCTTTCAACTGAGCTGAACAGGCATAACTTCTCCTAAGTTTCTCTTAGCTTTATGAGAAAAATGTCCTGATTTTCCAAAAAGAGATGGAAAACAGCCTTTTCTTTATTATTTGCTATGTAGAACTATATGCCATAATGTTTTTCAGTTCCAGAAACTTTAAAACCAAGTTATTTCATGAATACGCACTAAAACCCATCACACGTCCTTCTTTCATCTGTTTTTCACTATGCACACAGCCCTAGCACAACGCTGAAGATGATAACATCAGTGATAAAACTACAGTGCTGTAAAGCTTGGAGGCACTTCTGAAAAACCTCCTGAGGTAGTGGTAAAAAACAGAGTAAGGTATATTGTCATTAGTGCTATCTGAAAAAATAGTGGATAAACATTTTGTTAAATCTACAAAATAGTGTAACCTAGTAAGCATATATATATATATATATATATATATGCATGTGTGTGTGTGTGTGTGTGTGTAGCTCCCTCAGAAAAGGGAAATAAGTTTATTTTCTTCAGGAAAACAATTTGGGAATTTATTATTTGTTACCCCATACAGCCTAAGAATTTTTTATTAAATGAGAGGTGTTTCCTGTCTGAGATAATTGTGGTACATTCCTCTTTGGAACGTCAAGAATTAGTATCAGGAAGCCAATAAAATATTGAACCAATACATTATATCTTAGTGCATTATATCTTTGATATGCACTACATCTTTTTCCTTTTCAAAAACACTGATTAGAATTTTCTGCTGTAAGGAAAAGTTCTACACCCTAAAGAAAAGAAATCAGTGCATGTTTTAGCTTCCCTAAACAAACACTGAAACACCCTGTGGTCAATGATTTGTGCTCGAAGAGCCACCCTAAACCTCACTTCTGAAGCAACTGCTGTACTTGACTGCATTCTCCCCATTCTCCTCCTCCCTTATTCTTCTGCTTTTGTCTTATCCTATCATCTAATTCATTGTTCATCATCTACTAATACCTCCTTTGCCCACTGCACAAACGGAATCCTGTAGCTCATCTTTCTTAGAAAGTAATTACATTTCACCCACTATTCTCCACTGTAACAGGACTATGAGAGTAGAGAAGATTTTATTTACACTGTCCAGACTTTATGGTCAGCATAACAGCTTCCACAAACACTAACTGCATGTTATTTTTATTGTAGTTTCAATATCCTGTACTTTCATTTTTTTACATCTTGCTTCTTAATTAGAGAGAGCCTGTTGCTCTCATGCAGTGAGTAGATTTATTATTCTAAAAATATGTTATTCAAATTATTTTACTGAATAATACTTATAAATTCCTAATATTTATCAGCAATAAAGTAATATTGCAGTAAATAAAAACAAATACAGTACAATAAGGTTACACTTAAAATGCTACTGTTTGTTAAACAGAATGAGACAGTCTAAGAAAATTTGCTTCCATTTTTTTCAGTCTTATTTCCTTTATTCCTAGCAAAGCTTACTCATTTTTTAGGAGTTAGCATTCTATATCAGGGACATCTCATGAGAAAAAGATAAGACTAATTCAACTCCACAATGGCAAGAAATAAATATTTTTCATACTATGTAACTTCTGTGACAAGAAAAAAATCTAAATCTCCTCCTCTGAAATTTCTTATGAATTGTTTACAACCTAAGAATTTATTCTGATATAAGCCTTTTTATAATTAGCTTTTGATTCTTAATGTTTCTCCCCACCGTCTATAAATTCTAAGTTTTCTAATAACTTCATTTTGATTTTACATAGAACAACTGCCCACTAAGAATAAAATAGATACATTTCTAAAAGAAGAGATCATGTAACTATATGCATCATATACAACATTTTGTTACAGTATCTCACAATATTCTGAACTTTGTGTTCTTCTTTTGGATTCTCTGATGATTTCTGGAACGCAAACAGGAATTCAGCATGGCAGAAAGACCAGACCATTATCTGAGATTTCAAGGAACAGATTCATTGCTATTTACTTAGACATGTAAGAGCAGAAACATTAGCTAGCAAGTAATACAACCATACTTCACCTATGCAATAACAAGAAAGAAAATATTTCCTTCTTAAAAAATTTTCCTTTTGCACATTTTTTTTCCTTCACTCATGTCTTAGTTGTGCAGTAAAACCTGCAAGGGCAGGGACAATGCAAAGGAAAGGTGTGAAATCTCAGAATGAGAACCCCTGGACTATCAGAAGGTAAAGGAACTTTTAAAAAGTGGGTTTAGGGTCATTTTCTTACAAAATATTATCCTTAAAATGGCACATTCTGTCCCTTTATATTTGTATACAACATATGCTCCTTAGCGAGGATTTTTCATGAGACTGAGACCTCAGGTCACATGTAAGTTACACATAAACACATGGAACACTCAAGGTTCCTTAAAAACACAAGAGTCAGCTGACCAGAATGAAGAATCTACCTTCTAATGGTAAATATCCAACCTTTAACTGCTAACTGACAGGTGAGATGTACAAAATAGAAAGCAAAAATAGAACCCATTACAAATCTCTAGCTATTGCAATAAGTAATGGATTTTCAGCTTCCCTTGTGTTAGGAGTTATCAGTGAATTCTATCACCACATATATCAGTATTAATATAGCTTACTGACAATACTGACACTACATTTTTTAAAATACCTAGGTCTACAAAATAATTCTGCATTAACATGCCAACCAATTCAACTATTACTATCTTTAGTTTAACTCTACATGACATTTTAAAGCACCATCCTAGAAAAACTGAAATACTGAAAGCTCAGATGTCTGAAATAATTGGATATTTTCCCCATTTTATGGAGAACACATAAAAGATGATATTTAAGCACATACTGAAGACGGACCACTAGGGAAACTTTGCAATAAAAAGAAAATATCAACCTTATTGAAGCTTTTAACAGACACTTCAAAACATTAATAAAAAGAACTATGTTTGACTGATCATACTGGATTATCCCTGGTGCCATTCAGCTGATATACAGGCTGCGTTCTCTTTAGAACCTAAAGGAAATGTCAATTAGGCAAAAATAAAGATGAAACATTGTAACTGCCTCTTCAAAAGAAAATACAAACATGGAAAGAAAAAGGTAATTTCCCTTTATTTATTTTATATGAAGAAACTTCGATTTGCCATTCTAAGCTAAAGAACAGCATAATCTAATATCCTATACTAAACTGGCCTCTGGGAACATTAATTATTAATATTAGCCTCAGAATGGCCACAGTTGAACAAGAACTTTCTTTTCCACTAGTATGAATAGATGCCTTATAATTTAGTATTTTAAAAGAAGAGTAGTAAGTGGTAGAGATAATTAGTACTGGAAAATCCCCATGGCAAACAAAAACTGTCCTAATATCAGCTGAATAAAGTACCATGTTATTCCTAAAGAGGAAAAAAAAACCCAAAAAAGCATCAGAACTTCCAGTTCTATCATTAAAGTAACAATCATTAGGTTAATGTAATACTTTGTGCAGTCTACTGCATGTTTATTTAACACAGTAACATGAAAAAGCCACAATTCAAATACGTATTTCCTACACACTGTGACCACTAACTGCTCTGGTAACAGGACTACCTCGAGCACAAATCAGGAATATATGAAAGATAGCACTGTCTTATGGAGATAGAATGACACATAGAGATTTAGAGTAAACAAAAACGTATTCAGACCTTCCTTATATCTCACTCTGGCCATCCAAACCCACACATCTGTTACTGTAATTACAAGCCTTAGGCAGCCACAGCAAAGCTCAATCTGTGATGCCTAGTTTGCTTTTAATATAGCCTGGGGTGAATTTCAAATAAAGCACACAAGGGGAAGCAGTATCAACCAGTATAACAAATGCACAGCATCCACAAGAAAAAAACTGTATTTCTCTTCCTTTTAAATTCTTTTGTTACCAGCCATGTCAAAATTCAATAGTTTAGGGAAACAGATAGAAGATTAGAAGAAAGTTCAATTTTTATTCGGAAGCAACTCCTCACCATAGTTCACAGCCACTTCCATGACAGCGTATTTCAAATTCAATAATCACTCTAATTTATTATAATGAGTTTAAAGTATACAATATTCATGGGCTTGGATATGGGTTTACCTTGGTTTCCTGGGTGTTTTTCCTTAATACTTTCAGATCAGATTCATACAAGCTCACTAAAGAGAAAAATAATAATGCTGCTCAAGTAAGATCTTAGACAACCAGAAGTACAGATTCAGAACTGATCTAACTTTAATTATAATCATACTTCTCTAGAATCAAACCACACTTACCAATGTGACAGCAGAAAAAAAAAAAAAGGATGGAGGGAATCTCTTGAAAATCTATTTTTAAAAGCTGAAACCTGGTATATAATACTCTATAATCTATTCCTATATGGCAAGCTGAGTGAAATGTAGCACTGTTCACCTGCCTCTCCTGGATGACCAGCAGCTGGAGTGCACTCTGGAGTATTAGTTATTCTAGAGTTGGAAACACCTCATTTTGAAGAAACAAGGTAGTGTGAAAATGATGATGAATAATTTCCTGGAGCGTTTAAAGGAGTGACTTATTTCCCTTGATCAATACTGTGGTCTGAAATGCAGTTTTAATAGCCACTGATGAAAAAGGATCATGGCAAACCAAGTACCTCAACAGCACCCATGCAATGCTGGCATTAGTGTGATGAAAGGGGAGCAGCATCACTGTTTTGGAAACAATTAGTGCTTCCTTTATTTATTTAGCAACAGCTGGGAGTCCCAAGAACAGCTTTCTGAACTCAGGTTTTTTTGGAAAGAGTTGGCAGACAGATCCTCACTTACCCACAACAGAACTGGGAGAAGGAGAGTTTTTGTAATCTTGCAAATGGTTCTTCCATTAGTACAACTTATGACCAACAGAACAAATAAAAAATAATAATGTGTATAAAACTGGCAATGCTTTAATTGCACAGTACCTTTATAATCTAGGAAGGTCAGTGGAAATTTTCATTTTGGTGGAAAAAACCATACCAGCTAAGAGGCAACAGACAAGGTTGCATCAGGCATGTTCATATTAAGAAATAAAAGGTCAACACATGGTAATGTGCCAATCAAATTTAAAGTTTGACTAAAAATTATTTTACAGATGTCATAGAGTAAATTTTGGTGGCTTTTTTTTAAAACTAATGATATATCTATATAAGGTGGCCTGCAGAAAGGAACAGTTCTTCATCTAAGTTTCCATTTGTGTTTTTATCTTTAAACAGAATGGAAATATTTCTAACATTCATATTGGAAAAAAAATGCTTTGAAACATCATTTTATATAAAGCAGAGACATCATCTTACAAAAAATGATCAAAACTATGATTATTCGCTACATTTATCCCCATAAATGTTTCAACTGTACCACTGAAAATAATTCTCTGAAAGACTTTTTCATTGAAGCACGATCAACAGATATTATCAACACAGTAGTACATATTTTTTCATTCAGTCATAAATAAATTTTCTATGAAAGAAAGCTATAGAAATGGAATCTCACATCAGTACTTCATTTTGTACACATAATTCTGAAGGAATAGTAAAAGATAATTAATAATGGAAAATTACTCTTTGCTCTAAACCTTAGACAGTTCAGGTGGTTTACCAGTCTTTCTTCATAAGTCATACACTAGGGGAGAAAATTACAGAAAGTGCAATAAAGGCCTCAGGCATTGCAACTGGCCAGAAGGAAATGCAATATCCAGGAGGGAAACATGTTGTGCTCAGGGAGTCCAAGCTACTGCAGAACAGAACCAAAGCAGTCATTCCACAGACCACAGGGTCGTGCGGAGCCTCCCAAGGGCATGCACAGACAAGTATTTGGCTACTGTCTTCCACGGGATTTACGTAGAGAAATCAAGCAGACAGGTTGTTCCCCTTTCTTAGGAAGGAGACCTGTTCCATTTTGGAGCTAAAGCATCTCTCTCCTGCTTCCAGGAGACTTGAATCACTCCTCAAAGACACAGGACTGAGCAGCACCCATGCTAAATTGAAAAGGATCACTTTTCATCCTTTTTTTGGTAGCTGAACTATTGTTCCAGGTAGAAATGGAAGATTCACAGGAAATTAAAGACTTACTTAACTATTTTGTATAGTTCTTAAGTTCATGATTACGAAAGGGTTCTGACACTTTTTTCCAAAACTCTACACATTAGCAGTTACCAGACTTGAGAGGAAAAAGAGCTCTGACAGCCGAACATATCAGCTAAACTAGATTAGTAGCAGGGAAGCAAATATTTTCCTAGCAATTTTTATGTAATTAAATTAAATGATACATATCTAATGAAAACTGTAGAAATCCTGAATTAATATCCATAGAGTCAGGATTTCATAACATGAAAGTAAACCAGATTTAACACAACACAGGGTTTTTAACAGCTACAAAACTAAGGCAGAAAGAAGCAGTAGCATTATGACTAAAAATGGAAGAACTAGACCAGAGAACATCATCTTCTTGCCAGCCAACACACCCTTAATTCAGGATATTGGACACTTCCAGAAGATAAGTTCATTGACTGAAAGGAAAATTTGACCTGGAATGCAGGGACCTTGGCCCCTATTTTCTCACACTCATAGCCCACCTTTTGCAAATAAGTCAACCCGATCTTGTAGAAGACATCCCTACACATCCAATAGAGTCCAACAGAAGTTGCAGCTTCTCTCCTATAGCCCCCCAAGATTGCTTTGAAAACTAAACATAAATTATGGAATAATGAATTCACCACATGCAAATCAAATACTGGAAAAGAAGGCCACTCACAAATGCTTATTAAACCAACTCAAATTATCACATCTCCATGCTTATCTTCTGTTTCTAATTAACAGAAAAATGGAACTATCTAAACAATAGCATATGGCAAAAATGAAAAGCAAGAAACAATTCTTCAACCTCATGTTAATTAAATGGAGATGAAATGACTACATTCTTCTGTTCATGTTCAACCACTCTTTTTACTTTTTTAATTACATCTTTTCATGCAGCTTTTTTTCCCTTTAAGCGCAGTCATTTCTGCTCTTTAAAGAGAAACAGAGAGCAAAGAACAAGTGATATCTGGGTGCTAGAGGTGATGAAAATGTAGATCAAATAATCATCCAATAATCACTGACATGCCAATGTAAGCATTTTCACCTACTGAAATAGCTACCACATCAAAAAATAGAAAACAAACAGCACACAGGTTGTGGCACTGTCTCAACTACCGAAAGGGTAAGTTAAAGTTTAATTCAGACAATAATTTCCAAAATACAATACAAATTTGGGTAGAATTTTAAAATATAAAGGCTAAGTGTAGCTACTGCAGTTACAACTAAAGAGCAACATCAAAAATAATGTTAACAAACCGATTAGTAGCCCTTAGTTTCCCTTAGCAGGTAGCAAAATATGCATGGTACTAAATCACTCACCTAAACTACTAAAAAAAATATATGTGGGATTCTGAAAAAATACTTATATCAGCAAATTGAATACTCTAGAAAGTCAACAGCACGAAGCAAACCCATTTCATTTTACTGCAATCTACATAATAGAAACTATTTCTAATGATACATTACTGATCTTTAAGCAATAGTAATCAAAGCCTATGGACCTTTAAACAAATTTAAAGACTTAGTTTTTTTTAACCACTGCTTAGTCCATTGTCTCTAATTAATCTTCTCACCTCTTTTTTACCTGAGAACCACTTTCAGTAGATGAAGTTTCTGACAAAAAAAAGAACAAGTTTAATGTTCTTTCGGGAAACTGCCACTCTTTTTACAGAGTGCTAAAGCTTCTTCCTACTATGAATTAAATTGTTTCATTCCCATTTACCTGCTGTCAACATTAAATTTACACATGACTAATCTGTCTTACCTGACCTAAAAACAAGTGAGCAAAGGCTCCCAGATTCCTTGTACAGATCATGCACCCACACAGTTGCACTTTCAGTGCTTGGGTAAGAAAATTCCAGTGGGGTTCTGAGTCAGAACAGCCAAGAACTTGCTCACAGAGCACAAAACAGCTTGACTTTTCCCTGCTTTACTGGGCTTCTGTGGCAGACAGGGGTTCTAGACTGATGGTCCCCCAGCCATTCCGACGGTGTCCAGAAATCCTGGATCAGTGCTCAAATTCCTCAAACAGGGAACAGACCTAGCAAAATTCTGTTTGCTAAGCCTACCTAATTGCAGTTTAGCCTTCATTCAAACACATTTTAAAATTTCATGAGCTACTTTCCTAGAGTAAGCATTTGTTAATCAACCTGTATTAGTAACTAAAAATAAAACCAACCAAGCAAACCACCCATAAGTTCCTTTACCATTACTGCAAAAACCACTAAACTTCATTGGTTGTTCTCCTGATTCTGAGATTTTCATTATGTTTACCTATCAAATTTAGAAGAATTAGCTCATAAATAAAGTAAGCACATGCTATGGCTAACTACATTAAAAAAAAAGTATACTGAAGAAAATAAGACTAGTCTAATACTGGAAATGCATATTTTGATTTATTAACCTGTGTGTTTCATAAAAGTAAGCAGTTTTCCTGAACACGTGGTTTGCTTGCTTGGTTGCACTTTAAAGCTCTGTTTTCATTCAGAATAAGTTTCCTAAAAATTCTGGTTCTTCCTTTAAGGAAAGTGCTAGCTCTCTCTGATAACCTTCTGTGACAATCTGTGATAATAAATAAATTTCATTAATATTTTGAAAGTTAAAAAGTAAACAAGGGGAAAGAAGTTCTTCTCTCCTTGTACTATAGGATGTGTAACCCCAGCTGTGTGCATTGGCAAGTCTATGGCACTAACAAAACAGATTTCAGCTCTTTTTCCTGACTTGGGAGCTACATGACACATTTGTATTCAGACTCCTAACCGAAAACACGAAACAATGAAATCCTCATATGGTAGGGCAATACTCCACATATCTTCTCTCTGAAACACATTCTCTAGATCACTACTAGCTTTGTAAATACATCTTAGGAATAGCAGTTCCTATTCACCAACCAGCAGTGCACACTTCAGAGACACAGGGAGGCCACATTGTCATCTGTAGCAACTAGAACAGTTCTGTTACACACAGCTGCACAAGGATACCCTTTTTCCAGAGTTAAAAAAAAAAATAATAAAACTACTTATATTTTAGGCAGCACACTATCATTCAATGAATAAATATTGCATTTTTTTTTTCAGTAACTGCAATTACGAACTTCAGTTATCCAGCTACTATTTTTATCTCTGGTTTAATTTTCTAAGAACACAAGAGCTTAAACAGGCACTTCAGATTTAACACTGATCTGACTGTTACAGGAATTATTAAGCACTAGAGCATTTATGAGGCTAGTGTAAATCACTAATGCTGTTTCTTGCTCTGATTTTTATGCTACTATATCCTTGACAAACAGAGCCAGGCTGAAACACATTCTATCATGACAGAATGCTTACAATCCTTTTCTTGGATTTCCCTAAGGGAATATTACATAGTTTTAGATCATGACTTATATATCATGATCTTGCAGAACTATTTTGATTAATTTGACGTGCAGGACTGCAGCTGACCCATTCAATCCTGACAAAAATCTAAGAGAAATGCCACTCAGATCTTTGGTAACAGCATTCACCAGAAGGGTGTTAAATCCCAAACTGACTGATTATGTAAGTGAGGTGTCACACAGTTCACCTACAGATGTTCTACAAAGTGGAAGACATCAACATCAGAAATAAAAACTTGTTCTTCATAATTTTTCTGTGAAATGGATCATCATTATGTTTACATCTCGTATTTCAGGCACAGCACTAAGCAGGGTATATATTATGCTATTCTGAGAGAACAAAACAGGTGGAAACTAATTCCATCCCCTTGAATACAAATGGAGTAAAAGCAGAGCAATGGCAGAGTCAAACTGGAGAAGAAACAGGAAAAAGAAATGGCAGGAACAGAAATAAGAAACTCCAACAGCAAAATGCTTGATAATCTTCCATATCTCAGAGAAAGCAGTCCAGGCAATTAATATTTTAACATACAGAACTTTAGCTCTTCTGTACTACCTGAGAAACCAGCAGATTTTTCTGAAGCACACTTCAAACATACCTTTTCTGTTGGCCCGGAAAGCATTTGTAAGTTTCAGACATGACATAAGCCTCACAGACTGTGTCTTGCTATGATTCATTGTCACTGTATGAATCAGGCTCCTTATAAAGCATAACATTATGGTGAAAAATAATTTTTTACTTCTATTAATAGCACCAAACTATAGACATCAAATAATGCAGCAGTTATTTTTTACCCAAATGAGTATTTTTTAATTAGACAAGCAATAATGACCAACTTTCAGAAAAAGAGTATTTTTTTTTAAATCGTAGGGTTCACTCCTGTGATAATAAACACCACACACCTTTAAACACCTTGCATTTCCACTGAGCAGAGGTACAATAGTGAGGAAAAAAATATTCCTTACCTATGTATACAATTTTTAGATTCAAGATACGCCATACCAGATGCAGCATCTAATGAAAATTTCACCAATTGTTTGGTTTTCAGCTCATCCTTCTTTTTTCTTAGGAATGACAGGAAATCACCTCCTAGAAAACAGACAGACAGACAGTGTGACACGGCTTATAGGATACTCACATTTATCTCTCATTAGGGGTGCAACACCAAACAAAATGCAAGTTATTAGCTGTTCTCCTCATCCCATCAGTTTGAGGCTAGCCCTAGAAAAAGGAAGGAACTCACCTTTCAAAAATACATTTTCCATTAAATATTAGGTGCTTAAAAGTGAAAACTGCACAGCATGGTTTTGATATACCCATAGTCTTCACCAGTGTACATTAGATACAGATTCACTTAAAAACTGTTGACAAAAGCAACTGGTAATCTGTGATACATATTCTTCTCTAATCACAGAATTATTAGTTGTGAATAAAGAAGTTAGGTCTTATTAGCTACAGGAAGGTAAATAATTTTTAATTGGTCATTTGCAGCAATGCTTCTCAAATTCTACACTGATGTGTTTGGAGGGGTAACAAAGTGTTTTCTTCTTGGGCAATGTTAGCTGGACATTTGACCAAGCAGTGGAAGGTGAACAGCTATTACTGTGCCTTCAGAGTCTTCTGCCTCAGAGGAGTAAAGACATGTCCTCTTGTCTGAGAAGTGGAAGGGGTCAGCATGGAGGATTTCCAAAAAAACAAACTGAGTTAGCAAAAAAATCTTCTGAAAAACTGATTTAATTTAGGACAAAGGTAAGCAGAAGGAATGTTATACAAACACTGCAAAGCCATGTTCTGATTGATATAAATGTATTAAAGATTTTTCTAACATACATTTTATTATTCCAAGCAAAGACAGAAAAATCACAGCAGAGCTTTTCATATCACACAATTATTTGCTAGTTAGTAGCCAGTTTTTGTTTCTTTTCATTTAGGACTGAACTGACTCTGAGGATTCTTTCTTGCAATCTGTTACACAATTTTATATACTGCCTTTTCTTAGAAATAGAACACGATGGTATATATTAAAAGTTTCATATGTGGTTTTTTTTAGGAGGCCATTTATATTTATATTTTGTAGTGTAAGAAATAAAGTAAGACAATATTAAAAAAAAAAGTCAGATGTTACGAAGTGTAACTGTAATGCCTTCAGACATTACATCAGAGCTGCCCTTCACTCCCAGATGGGGTAACAAACAGATGGGAGAGCAAGAGGTGACTGGATTGCCTTGAATCTAAAGCCAAATTGAAACACCCTCTGTTTTGCAAAGTAGGATTACACACATTACATCTCCAAAGTCTGACAAGAGTGAATCTTGTGATACTGAATTTTAAACTCCAATGACAAAGGACAGATGACTACTGCAAACTGGACTGGGTAATAAGCATCTCTTCTTTAATCTGAGAGGTTACTGACATAGTCTGGTAACTGGTAAAAAGTAGATATTGCCAGTGGGAAGTAAGAAAAAAACTCCAATTAAATGTGTGTCACTTCTTGCACAAATGTATGTCACTTCTTGCACACAAACAGAATTATTCTAGTTACAGCAGACAGCTAAAAACAACTTCTAAGCAATTCCCCCCTCCAACACACACAACAAGCTGATGAAAATTTTGTTATTTATATGCTGAGATCTCACTGCTCTCTACACAAGAATCATCTTTCAATGAGTAAGTGTGACTATATGACTTTATGAATGTGAAGTCTTCCCATCTTGACAAACTGTGGCATTACTTGAATGAGAGCAGTAAATCAAGGCAGCTTATAAAAATAAATTTAAGACCATCTTAAACAAACTCTACTCTCAATCAACCAATATTTCAATATTGAAGAATAAGAATTGCTAGCAACTTGCTGTAGGAAGAACTAAAAAGTCAGATAAGGTCAGTTTAGTCTTCAGATAAGTCTCCCAGATACTCTGGGAGAACAAAAGAAATAAACAAACAAACAAACAAAAAAGAAAAAACACAGAAAAAACCCTCAGAAACAAATCCCCCCAAAAATCTTGCAAAAATTCTCCATTTAAAAAAACCCGTTATAACAACATCAGTGAAAATTTTAATCCTCACAATTTATATAAATTCTTTGTATAAATACGTTAATGCTCACCATAATCAACAGTAAAACCATCTGTTCTTAAGTAACAAGGTAATAAAGACAGTAAGGAAACTTAAGACAAACTTTAAAGAAAAGAAAACCCAACCATATCCATTAAAACTTTTAAAAATAATACATGTTATAAATTTGTTTCCAATATGCTCAGGCAATTAGATTAAGATCCAAATTTTCAACAACTTGTCTCTGAATGATATTAAAAGCTGCTCAGGATATGTCAAACTCACAAACCACAAGCCTGTTACCTTCCAATGCAATCCAATACCATCACAAAGCGATTTAGACTTGCTGATTTTCAGAGCGTGGCACGCACTTTAAGAAATTCTAGAGTTTTCAGCAAAACCAGCACCATACATCAAGCTGTATACAGTGTACTTGATGCCTATCAGTTTTAATTACATTGCTTTCATCTGTCTCAGAGCTTTCACTAGATGTTCTGTTTTCTTTTGTCGGTCCTTGCACAGAAATGGCAAAATCATCTTCTAAATATTCTGTTTAGTAAATTTAAAAGCAGTGTTAGTTGCAGACAAAATAAAACAGCTAAGTGATATACATCTCCCTTTGTACAAGATACGAAATGTTGAGGCTAAATTTGATTATCCTCATCATTGTGATACTAACATAGGCTTAAGTGTCTGTCCTTTAAGTAAAGAGTTACTCCTCAGTAAATTCTGACTTCTGCTGTGGTCAATGTTCCAGCTATTCATCTTCACAGCAAAGCAACCATGTGAGTATCTTCAAGGATGAATTAACTGTATTTCACTACAAACTCTTCAGTATAGAACTGTGGTTAGGTAGTATCTTTATGCACTTTTAAAATATGTTTTAATATAAAAAGCCCTAATTCACTATTTGCAGCACATAGTGTCATTATTTCCAATGTAATAGCTGCTGATAAAATTGAAATAACCAGACCAATTAGGCTATGAAACAACTGACACAAAACTAGACGACTACATAATAGTAAGCAATGGTTTCTCTTTTATGTGGAATTTGCATTGTATTCTGTGTGGCTACCTGTTCTCCAGTTAAGGGTCCACAACACCACCAGAAAATGAGGTTTGCTCCAACTTTAAGAACTACAAAAACAAAATTAGACCATTTTATATATATATATAAAAAAATATATATCAATATATATTGATATTTATATATTATATATATCAATATATATAGATATATATAATATATAAATATCTATGTATCTATCTATCTATCTATATATTTTCACCTATCAGAGACTGCTTGGCTGTTTTGGGTTTACAGAAGGATAAATAACAGTACTGGAGTGCCTTCCTAGTACAACAGAATTATTCTACTAAGTAGAAGACAAAATGTAGTTCATAAGCAGAAGCTCCATGAGAGCAGCTTGTTATAACTGGATTGCTGAACACAGCCCTTCATGTATTTTGCTGTGAATGGGAACTATTTCTCATTACTTGCAGAAATTCTGAGACTGTGAAAATACCACATATCAGCAATTCCTAGAGTTGGCTGTGCTTTACAGCATAAACTTCTTGTTGTACAATAAGTAGCATATCATGGCAATAAAACAGTTCACTCCATGGCACACAAAAAAAGCAAGAAAATGCTTCAAAAGAGGAAAAAAAAACAACCCTGTGATCTATGAGAAGAAACCAAAAATGCAAGAAACAACAATGAAAAATGTTACATAGGTTTACAAAATATTTAGTTATGGCAACCTCTGACTTAACTGGCATTTATAATCAACTATGACCACAGATTTCAGTGTTCTCCTGAGCTGGTGTCCACAATGAGACCTACCTACATCCTCTAGGCACTCTTGGCATCATTCTGATGACAAGTACTGACACTGAACACAACTAAAATATGTTTTGAAATGATGATGGGAAATCTCCCACTTAATTGGTATATAGACATACATTTTTTATATATTGTATCTCTATACGGTATCCTAATAATATTATAAATAATTATACAAATATTAATAAATGTCTTAATACAATACCAATTATTAAGAATGATATTAAGTTATATGTATTACTACTCACATGTTAGTTTTAATGAAGTGGGAGAATTTCCTTTGTTAAACAGCCTTTTTAACAAGGTTTGTTTAAAGAGGTCATTCAATACTTATATTTATACACACATTCATCATGCAGATGCATCTTGCTTGTGGCCACACCTCCTAATGGTCACCTAACCCAAGGGAGCTCTAGAATTCAATATTCCTAACTGTTTTACAGGCCAGTGCAATACTATTGAAATTACCTTTATCTGCACCTGTAAGTATTTATAAATCTCAGAATTTAAATGGTGAATATTTTGAGTAGCCTTAAAGCAACTTAGAATTTCCTTATTGCCCAGTATCTTAATCCCATATATATGGGATCTAAAACACAACCCCAAACAGAGTTACTTAAAACTATGAATTTAAAATAGTAAACATGCATCTCAAGGGAATTCTAGGAGATAATGTTTTTTTAAGTAAGAAGCTGTTTGACAAACTATTAAAAATACAAGGGTTTAAAAATGCTAAAACACCCACTTTCATTAAAATACTGTGCCTTCATGTTTCAACTAATGCATCATTTCTGTGCAATGCAGTGCTTTCACTTTATTCTTTTATTTTATATATGTAGTAACAGAAACTGTAACTAAAGCCAAGGCTTATTTGTCTAACTGCCTATAGTACTATTGTGAAATCCAGTTAAAACTTTATTTTTCCTGTTAAGCAAAGGAAATAAAAGTAGTTTTAACCATGCAAAGTGCTGCCAATGTAATATTAACAATGGCAGTAATGAAGTATGAGTAGAAATACCTGTATGTGTAAACAAAAGGTGAAGAAAGAAAAAAAATTAAATTAATAGTGTGCATTGAGAGCCAAGGACATGAGCAGCAGCAGCAAAGAAGTAAACACAGAGAAAATGTGTACCACAACTGTGCTGCGGATGACTTTTTAGCAGACAACCTGTGACGAGACCAGAACAGAGATGACTCACGAGCACAAAATAACTGCACTGTGATAAAATGAAGATAAGAAGAAGGTTACAACACAGTTATACATGGTATTTCACTTCCTTTTAACAGGATAGCAGACCACAGACATATGATAATCAAAATAAAGGAAATATTGACAATGCTCAGCAGTCTCGCTTTAGATTTCAGGTGGATCAAATAAGCTAGAGAATGAAGCCAATATCCCAAGTGACCTAAGTGCCTGTCCAAAACAGTCTGTCATCACCTGTCAAGAAGAAACCAGATATCATAGTGAGACATCAACAGCTAGCATCCCTTGTCTTCTCTGCTGCCAAAATAACACTAACCAGACTAGCTTGGACTCTCATGTTTTAGTATTGTGGCTGTAAGGATACCCACTGTGAGTGCATAGATAAAACCTTCTTCAGAAACTAACTGAAAGGAAAATCATCTTTTCCCAGGAGGTCTTCCATTCTTCAATAAATAATTCCTGTAATTGTATGATGCTCAATAATCCATAATCAAAAGGCCTTGAAAAGGATTCCAGATTAGAGAGACATGACAGCTGATGTGAAGCAGAATGTACCTGAAGAACAGAGGGATTTTTAATCTAAAGAGAAACAATGAACATTTTTTTAAACACAGACACATTAAATAGCTACTATAGCAAAAACTGTTCTAGGCAATGTAAAAAAAAAAAAAAAGTGAGTAACAACAAATAAAAAGAAACAAGTTGAATACAGAAGTTTTTGTAACTACCAAAGCACTTTGCTAATTTTTTATGCTTGGTTGTTTTTACTCAGTTTTAAAATGGATTTTCTAGTTTCATCTACTTGATGATTTGATTTTCTACAATATTGATACAAAATATAGTAACATCAAAGCCTAGAACATTAGAAGAGATAAAAATCCAACTGTAGTCTGAAATGTTACAATAAAAGGAGACTGTAGAGCAGAGCTTTGGTCCTGTTTTACTAAACACTGGCTCTGAGCTGAAAAGAATTTTTAATCACCACCACCTACACCCCAACAAAGGAATCTGACTTTTCGTTTTCTTAATAATCTTGCAGCTGGAATCCATGAAGCAAAGAGGGAAGAAGAGACCCATGTACATTACAGGGCTAGGAGTAAGGCAAGGAAGAAGAAACAGGGTCTGTACGTTTGTGTGTGTACTACAAGATGGCTGGCAACGAGAGGGAAAAGTTGGACACATGGAGAGAAGGAATCCATGGGAGGTGTCTGGCTCTTTGGGTGAAATGCCCAACAAGAAGAGATGGCAGAGGCAGAAGCACAGCAAGTTGGAGATATAGAGACAAATCAAAATGGAAACTGGATACTTAACTTAAGAGGATAAAGTCAGAGAGGCAAAAACTAGAGAAGCAGACAGGGGTCCGTGTGAAGAGAAACAGTAGGGCAGACAGAAGATGGCTTCACTAACCAGTAATAATGAGAAGATAACTTATTTGACTAGAGAAAAAAGAGAACTGAATAGAAAACAAAGCCAGATGGTCACTATCACTGCACCTTATCTCTAATTGGACTTTGACTGACCTTTTTTTTTTTGTTGTTGTATTGATTTTGGACAGCATGCAGTAAAAACTCAGGATGTGACTGCAAGATAGGGCTCAGATCTGAAATCTGCTCACAAAAGATAGCTACTGAGGATGCACAATGCAACCAATGGGGCAGATCATGCAAAGCTTTATTAAAGTTTTAATTCTCTAAAGAGAAGCAATTAGAAAAAAACTATGAATGATCTCTATAGAGATCTCACTGTCTCCAGAAGCAGGATAGAGAAAAAAACCACATAAAAGTAGGAAATGCAGCAGCTGAATTGCACAATGTGAAACTAGAAGTTCAGACATTTCCCAAAATCAATCAGCATTCCAGGCCTGTGTATGAAATCAGTGGCACCTCAGAGACAGCAGGTCTCATCTAAGGCTCAAGTAAGCCACGATATACACATACTTCAGCTGCTCTTAGCATCTGCTCTCCTTTATCCAGGAAGATAATTAATTTAGCAGAAAAGCTCAAGATAATATGGATATTGTACTTCATATTAATAAATAAATTATACATATCTCAGTCTCAGAACTGAGTTTTTAGTTATAAATGGGTCTATTGGCTCGAGTGCAAATAACAAGAGAAATGCACAAAATCAGTTGTGATTTGGTGTTATACCCTAAAGTATCACTACATGCAGAAAATAAGAGCAATTCCACAAAAGTAATTTAAGATTTAGTAAGTTGTACCAGCTCCTCAGAACCACCTATAATGGATCTGTATGTATTTCTGCACTTTATGCCCTGGAGCCCTCTTTTCCAAGAAAAGCCAAAAAATGAGCCTCATAGGTCAGGCAAGACACTGGGCTTTATTTGCACATGTTTCTGCCATAACCCACCCTGTGGAAGTAAGAACTGCTGTAACATAGAGGAAGTAGCAATGGAGTCACATTTCAGAAGAAAGGGAGTGAATAAACCAAGCAAGACCAAAGCCAACTGCGAGTAGGACAGCATGAACAGGGTGCAGAGGTAACCCCAGAGCTCGGGTTAAGAATCATAGAATCCCTTGGGTTGGAAAAGACCTCCAGGATCATCAAGTTCAACCTTCGACCAAACACCACCATGCCCACTAAGCCATACTTAAAAGTGCCAAGTTTACTCATTTTGTGAGCACTTCCAGGGATGGTGACTCTGGGTACAGGCACTACAGAAATGGCTGTGCTCATTCTGGGTGTGCCTGAGAGTCAGGGCACTTCACATTAAGCACTGATGCACCTGAGCTAATAAAACCTGTCACCTCTGATTTGTTTCTGCATCAGTGGCACAGGCAATTTGCATCCCAAATGATTCAGAACAAACCTCTACAGGTTACCTTACCCTGCTGCAAAGACAGAAGTTATGACCTTGCTGAACTCCCCCTTGGAAGCTGGCTACACGTCTAGATACAAGATGAACATAGTTGAAACCTAATTCTGACAAAACTTCCCATGCTATTAGATTACTGGGTATTTCTAGAGCTGTTTACACATATAGGCATAGCTCTACCTGTTTCCAGCTGCCAGCATTCAGAACATATCAACACAGTTAGATAAAACAAGGAACACGAACTCACTGTTAGGTTAAAAAGGAAGTTGCTTTTTTGTTCAGCATGTATCTGTTATCAAAAAGGAATTCTACGGTGGTATCAGGAAGGCTCATTGGTACTCCAGGGAAATGTCTACAGTACATTAGTATGAGAATGAAGAACGCCCATAAATACACATTGGGGAGACAGGGTGAGAATCACACTCAGGGCAGATCACTGATGGAACAGACTAAAAATGGACTATGGGCACAGAATGGATCAGGAGACAAGAGACAACTCCTGGGAAACTGTTTAGAACTGTCTGAGGCAAGGATCTGGTACAGGAAGATCATCTAGTTTTCATAATATCATAATATATAATATCCTCATCATGTATCATATTAGCATAATGCATATTCTAGAGGAAGCTAAATTAAGACTTAACAGACAAGACAGACACTTCAATTGACTATACTTGAATGCCTGACATAGCAGAAATAAAATTATTCCAAAATATTTTTGGGGTTTTAATTTTAACTATGTTGGTTATAAGAATGTTTAAATATATAGAAACCTGGAACAGCAAGTAGGCTACCAACTTGTGATTAAACAGTCCAGCTTCTAAAAGGAGCAGGTCACGAAACATGTGCCTTCAAGCTTCCTTCTACTACCCTGAATCAAGTATTGGAACATACGAAGATGTTTGCATCGACTTTCAATTAGACAAATCTTTCCAGAGAGAGCTGGTGCAAGCATGATGATGGTGCTTATGTTGCAGACTCTTTGCTGGAGAGGCAGCAGCACCGTGCAAGATTCTACAAGATAAGCTGCTGAAACAGTTGCATAAAGTGGTAACTGCACCACAAGATTCCACATCTATCTTCAAAACACCCCATTCTAGAACAAACATTCCAGGGACATGCCAAGTTCTTACCTCTAAATTAAATTCTCCTTTCAGGACTAGCCAAGATTCAAGTAAATTGAAATGAACATAAAGAAGGAGAAGAAAGAATGTTGTGGCTTAGGACTGCTTTTTGCATCTTTCAGATTACATTTGATCTTGATTTGTTCTTCCCCTAAAGGAAGAGGAAAAAACATTCAGATTTTTAATGGGACTCCTGCGGTTCCTTTTTGATTACGTGGGAGATTGCATGATAAATTACAAGCAAATGAAAATGCAGTTAAATGATCCTGAGTATTGCAGTGAATTAAAACCCACTTTGTCATCCATGATCACTAAAAGAGAAGTCGGGGCCAGAAGGATAATAGTTAGAAAGAGTAAAAGGAGAAGGTGATTTTAGTTTCTTTTTTTCTTGTCTTTTTTCATGAAAAGATGCTGAGTTCACTCTAAAAAGAAAAGAACAGGAAGCAGGCTCTGTAGCCCCTTCAGCATTTTCCTGATAATCTTCTCCACGCCCCAACAAAATTCAGCATCCATTTGTTTCAGGTTGTCAGTCTGCACTCTGGCAGTATTCCAGGCAGTCTTTTTGATCATCATACAAATTTGCTAAAAATGAGCTGTTATGAAAACTCCTTATGCCCCTTGCGGCCTTAAGAGACAATGGCAAATAGTTCTTTTGCTGTTCTGAATACCAAAGCAGCTCCTCATGATTATTTCTCTTTCTTCGGTTTTAAGGTCAACAGTGCAAGATAAAGGACAAAAATCCCACCGGAACAACAGACAAAGAAAAAAGAATAAATTAGCATGAAAAAATATGAGTAAAATGCTCAGTTTTTCAGATTGACTTGGCATTACGGAAAAGTTACACTCTTTCTTACACAGTGCTGTAAACTCTTACACAAAGTTCCGCTGTTTCTCATGTGGGAAATCATCCCTGACCAAGGTTTATCTACATTATAAAATTCCAGTGGTTGCAAATATGCAGCAGTTCTCCCTGAACAGCTTTAAGACTCGTGTTGCACATTTACTACATTACTTTTCAGTCAGGTCAGTCAAGTCCATAGGACAATACAAACTCACGGCTCAATACTAACAGCAAGCATTAGGCAAGTCTCAACAGACAGGGTTTCTTTCCCCAAAATTCATTAGCAATTCCCATTTTAACTTCTTCTATCTTTCCTATGATAAATTGAGTACTAAAGTGTGTCACAACAGATTAATAAAAAGTTACTGTATTAAGTTATGAAATAATGCACTATTCCTATTTTTAGATCAGAAGATACCAGAAAAAAAACTCCACCAAATGTGACCTTTGCAACAAACCTTATCAAACCATCTTAGAGAACATTTCACTATAAAGCAGTAAAAAGTAAGGAAGAGTATTACAAAGAAAATAACTTATTGCCACCTATATGATGTTCAGAGTTCTTCAAGATACTAACACGTTGCAACAGTCTGATTTATCTAAGAAGAAGTCTTTTTAACAGTCAATATTTTCAAACTAGGAACAACAGTTGTCATAGAGAAAGAGTCATAAGTCATACAAGAAGAGGAAATCTCTACGTTAAGTTCTCCATTAACAACACAATGTTTTAATAGAAAGATAATTTCTAAGTAGAGCTGTTTTCTCATTTCTTAGTCTACTAAAAATTTCACAGAAGAAAACCATGCCACTGTAAAATTCCAGGGGTTTTATTATTACATGGTAGTTGAAAAGGCATCCAGCAACCACGGCACTGGGCCCTTATGAGGATCTGGGCTGTCTATCCTTTTAGTCAGTATTTCAATGTCATTTAGGTAAAGAAGAATAAACTTAATTATTTGCAAGAGTGTTTTAAAGGTTATTGCAAATCTATCCATTATGCGATCACAAAAATTTTAAAACCATCTGCTTGGCTAAATTCCTTTTTCACAGAAGCTAGCTAGCATAACTTAAGCCTGCAAATCAGATTTGTGTATGGATCTCAACTTACAAATATATAAAACTTTTTTAAGAAAAATAGTAATGGTTTATTAATTCCTTTTCCATGGCTATCTTGGCAATTTTGGGAAGGCGAGAGGAGGAAAGGCAGGACAATTTGTTTAGGATTTAAAACAAAAAAAATCTTTCAGCAACTCTCATTTCAAATTCCTGAATGGTGGTTTCAGGTCACATTTCTTGCATACATGTGACTTTCCATGTATACATGAAGGAAATTGCTGCTACATACATTTTAGTTTCAGCTTATACACGACAAAGAACATTCTACTTAGTTTATTTTTTCAACAATTAAAAGAATCGCTTTTAGAGAGCAGTAATAAATCTAAAGTCTACAATAAATAAAGAGTGCATGCACACTGCTTACAGAATGTTCCTTCCCAGTTGCAGAGGAACCTGTAGAAAGACCAGTAGGACAAGACTAAGGAGACAAGACACCGGGCCCTCTAAAAATCCAGCCAATGGCAGGGAAACTGGATGCATTTTCCCATATGTGCATCCCTTAAAAAGAGATCTATCTATATAACAAACATATACATTATATTAACACCTTTTCTTCATTTCTTGATAGGTAGATTGCGAAAAGGACCAAGTCATTCCTTCTGCACTGGAGTAATCTGTGATGGATTGACACTGGGAGGACATGTACAGTGAGATCAGCAGGACCAACATCAAGTGAATAGCAAGTAAATGATGGTTTTTTTCAGTAATACGCAGTTAGTTGCGTTCAAGGCCAGGTGGGGTGGGGCTCTGACCAACCTGTTCTAGTAGAAGGTGTCCCTGCCCATGGCAGGGGGGTTGGAACTGGATGATCTTCAAGGCCCTTTCCAACCTAAACCATTCTATGATTCTATGTATCCACGATATGCTACACTATTTATTATTTCAGGTAATCCTTCCTACATCACCCATCTTGACATTTCTTTACCACTATGGCTCTTACTATAGGACACATGTCACTTATCTTAACACCCCCCCATACCACCCACCAAGAAAAGGGTCTACTGCAAAGTATCATCGTCTTTGACAACCTTGTTTCTCCATCATTTGCTGGCAACATCTGGGCTATTTTCGCATGTAACGGAGGATGGGCACATGCTTAAATATGCATCTGCAACCTTTCTTTATTGTTTTCACTGATGCCTTTAACCATATGCATGGTTTTTAATCCTATTTACACTTGCAACAAAGATATCTCTGCAGAGCCAGTTTATGACAGAATCACTAACAGAGTAGCACCTCTCTGTATAAAGTGATAAGTTTCAATATACATTTCTAATACCTGAATAAATTAAGACTGAATTGAAATCAGAATCTGGAATGCAAAGCAGAATTAGCTGCTATGGAACCACACCACAGGAGTCTTAAAAGACACAGTAGGTGTACAGCCTACATGTATCTGGGATACAAAATGGCAGAAAATTTGCAAGCATTAGACAGAATTCAGAAAACACAGGAGAAATCCCTTGTTTAATGGAGATGCTTTTAATTTTATCCTCAGGGAAAAAACTGTCAGACATTTATAAATTACATGTGTTCTCAGCCACACATTCACAGAATATAATTCTAAGTTAAAACTTGCCATTTTTAGTTATTAAACAGAATATCAGAGTTAAACTGCTTGAACACCTTCAAGTATAAACACATTTAAGACAAAACAATAAAGATACTGTGAAAGTTTAGTGTCAAGTGGAAGACAAGTTTACCACTATCCTGTTCCTCAAAGGGCAGCATTAAATACCAAGTCAGAGCACGATTAACTATCATTTTTTCAATCTCATCCAAACCTGTCATTAGAAAAAGAGAAAAACAGTAACATCAGAATCACTGGTTCTCTACTGATATAAGTGATTTGACTTTTTTCTGTCAACTTTTTAAAGCTGGCATCCTTATGTTTTCTGCTGATTTAGTCAGTCTCTTGGTGGGCACCATGTAAGAGCATGTGGCAAAGTGTGATGGCTTGAAGGTAGCACCGTGTTTATGAAGGCATGCAGGCAGAGCAGCCAGCCCAGAGGTTTTACAGACCATCAAAACAGGGCAACAATTCTCTTCCAAGAAGCTTCTTTCTGAAGCAAATTCAAACCCAAGAATGTTTCGATAGACTTGAACTGCAAAATAGGCATGAGAATGAGAGGAAAGCTCTCACTAATTCCTCCTCAACGGCATTAGCATGTTTCAACAACTGGTACGAGGGTCTAAAAAACCTGAACCAGAATGATAAAGGTGTTAAAAGATCAGGATTTACTTTTATCTTCAGAGATGTCTAGAGAAGGTGATTACTAAAGTATCCCTTAAAACCGAGGACACTGCCTTCAGTCTCCATTTTAATAAAGTTAATCGTGCATACAAATATAATAATCTAATATAATCTAATTTAATAAAGGCAGAAAACTCCACAAGGTCAAATATTTCATCAGTGCTCTCATACTATGGCCAGTATTCAAGAATTATAAGCAATCTAAGTCTTCCTGAATAAAATGGTTCTTAAAGCAGCTGCTGTATAATTTTGAAGACAAATCCAGCGATATATAAAACAAATACAGTGTTGCATATTAAGCAGTACTGGAGGCTACCAAACCAACACATTTTCCAGCTGCTGAGAAAATCAACAAAGAGGTAAAATTGCCCAAAAGCTGTTATCATCCCAACAATTTGAAATTCACTCCAGCCATTGTGGAATAAAATCAACTCGATTCCAAAAACAAGTCAGGAGCAACTCAAAAACCAAACAATACATTTTCGTAAAGAAAAAAATGTATATTAGTAAAGGTGACCCAAACACGAGTTATCAAAATTGAAACATTACCCAGACATGAATTTTCTTTAAATACTTCTTAATATCCACTACCTAACTCTATTGTTAAAGGAAATACCATTTAATATCTCATCAGCAGAAGAATGAAGCTTCTATTGTCTTCAAAGGCTACAGTAAAATTCTCAACAGACTTATGGAGCTCAAACACTCCAAAGCTAGTAGAACCCAGTATACCCAAAGATATGCAGCACAGGCGACTTTTGAGGTCAGTCACAAGAATGCAGAATAAGACAAATACAATACATTTCACATTATGGAAACAATGAAACCTGTGGAAATATGCTGCAAAAAAGGAAAAAAAAATTACCTGGAACAAGCTCCATAACGATATAAATAGGCTGTCGTTGAGTGCAAACTCCTATAAGTTTTACAATATTAGGATGATCATATTGTTTGAGTATTCTGCAAAACACACAATAAGTTTATTATATTAATAAACTTTATTGTACAATCGGATTAAGTGTTACAGGAAAATATCTTAAACCTTTAACGTTAATGGAAGATGTCATTATTGTTATCAAAGAAAAAATACCATTACTGTTATAAAAATCAATGTAACAGATCAATCATCACTCTGTTTGAAATGAAAGGCATACTGATCCACTAATAAATAAAAAATTATTCTTATTGTAATTTTGCCATTTGTCTATGTGACATTTATCTATATAACTGAAAAATGGCCTTACAGGTTTGCAGTTTCTTAAGAACCCTTGTATTTAAACAGCATTTCAGTGGTGGACCAGAAGCAGAGCTACATCAAAACAGTATGCACAGCGTGCCTCTATACTTCCCTGCTGCACTGTTCAAAAGCACACTTGTTCCAATTTTACTTTGAGAGATTAATTAATACAATAAGTTTTAGAAGACTATAAGGACAGCAATTTTGAGAATTAAATGAAAACATTTACATCTTTTGACACAATGCTTTAATAAGTACATTTCCAGCCTAAAACAGCATGCTATGATATGTAAGTGAAATGAAGAGCAAGAAAAAATTCTACAGAGACCTTGTAACTTAAATGTTCCTTCTGATATTAGCTGACTCAAAGCATCTCCTCTTTTTCCCTTTTTTCCTGGGATCAAGAGTAAAATACTAACCTACCTGGTACATATACATTTAGCGAAAAACAACACATTCCATTTTTTCAGACCATTTTTTTCCATTAATGTCAAGCTGCTTAACAAATGACACATCTCTGCCGTTGCCAAGTTACAAGCTTTTTAAAATTATTCAATAGATAGGGTGGCTGATCTTCATTCTATAAATGCTGGTAGTATGTTTTACTTTTCAATATTGATCATACTAGTTTGGGAGTGGAAGTTAAAACATACGAAGCTTCCATAGCAAGAAGGAGAAAGGTAGCTTAAAAATTATGATATTCATCTCAAGACACCCCTCTCCCTGGAGTCTCAGAACCTACCTATCTACATCAGGATACTTTGCATATTGTGTCATGACTGTAATTTGAAAAATAAGCATATAATCTCATGCTGATTGACACAGCATAAAATACCTCTACTGGAGCAAACTCTTCTTACAAAGAGAAAATTATTTAACAGGGTCTATACCCCACTAAGGAAAGTAATCTGGACACATTTGATCACCTCTGTTAGCCATGCATGTAAGGCAGCAGTTAGGCCTGGTATAATCACACTTAAATTAACATCTTCCAGTGTTCTTATCCCAATCCGCATGGCACATCTTAGAAGTTCTAAATGAAAGCACTTAAGACATTTTATTTTACAAGCATGGCTTGCTTTGTCAAAGAGATGGTTTCATCAAGTGCAGATGCTACTGCAATCACACACTAAAAATGCCAATGTTTAGTTACCAGGGCGACAGTGGTGGAATGTACTGAGGGAGAGAGAAAGGAAGGAAAAGTTTGACTACTGCTTCTTAGAATTTTTCTGAAGGTCAGGTTTTGTAAATGCATCTAGTGATAAAAACTGAAAAAAATGCCACAAGCATTTATTTCAAGTTATTTTAGAGAACCTACCTGGCTTCCGACAGAAATTTTATTTTCAGTTCCTGAGGAAGATCTTCTTTGCAAGTTTTTACAGCAACTGGAGTTTTATCCTTTAATGTTCCTTTATACACCTCACCAAAATTACCCTGAAATCAGGGGAAAAAAGAACATTCTAGGTAAATAAAATCTTAATGAATTGCCAGAAAAAATAATGCAGACAGCTATTGAAACTGGTACAGAACTTTGGAATGTGTTTATGAAGCCAAATGAGATTTTCTTCCAGTATCTGCGCTAAAAAACGCAGTTCACTCTGACATAGTACATCTATTATACGGACAAAGTGTGTGAGTTCTGGTTTGACCTTGCTGGAAAGAGGAAAAAACACCATTAATTAAGTAATTGGAATTTTCTCATAAAATCTCTTAGTAACTTTTAAAATCAACTGACATTGACTGTCATTCTTCTTATTCTTACTCCTGCACTCTTTCATTTTCACACTATTTTGTGAATAGTTTTTAAGTTGCAGCCTGGAAGAGACCAAAAACTGATTCTCAAAAACTAGGACTAAACACAACAAAATAACATAAACATTCTCATGTACAAGAAAAAAAAAAAAAAAGAAAAATGAAAACATTGAATATTAATTTTTATCATAAATTAAACCTACTGCAAAATGTATTGTTGTGTCTGGTGATCCAGAATTTCTTTAAAACCCAAGCTCAGCACTGCTCTATAAAGGCAAATCTGTAAGGCTTCCCATTTGGACAAGACTTTAGGAAGCAGATCCTTTTATAATCAGACATTTTAGGTAGTGAATAACATACCCCCAAAGCAAGTTAATTTTTTTTTTATAGCTTTCATAGAAGAAAACTGAAGTAATAAATATCATAAAATAGTCTCCACCAGATGCATTTTTTATTTAATAAAAACAAAAGGAAAATTAATTAGGACACGAACTGAAGGAAGAAGGAAATTGTGAGGTATAAAACAAAACACTGGTATCAATGAAAAAACCCTCAAGAGAAGAAAACGAGAAGAAAACTACAGATCTCAGACTTCTAATTAAGCTTTGTATTTCCCATAGAATAAGCACAACTCAATTTTGAAACTTCGCCTGATTAATTTCCACATGTATTACACTTCTGTGTCCTGGTATCTGGGGCTGCATGCTCAAAAGAGTCTGGTGGAGATGTTTTCCTTCCTTTCCTGACTGATGAAGATTTCATTACATCATGCAGCTGAATTTAGCATTGCCAAAGAAAGATGACAGAAAAGGGAAAAAGAAACTCACACATGGAAAACATTAACATGCTTCCAGTAACAAGGAAGAAATGTAGGGCTAAACACGTTTCAGAATTTTTTTCTGTACCCTGGGACAAGGAAGATGCAGCTAGCAAGCGAGGCTTAGGATCTCTGACAGTCCTTCTAAAGCACTTCCAGAGGCTACCACACTACCTCTCCTATCTGAAATGGCACCCAAGGTAAGCAGCTGAGCTGCTCTCAGCTCAGTTTTCCTCTACCCATCTGGTCAGAAGTATTTAACAGTGAAATCTGAACCTACCCTAAGCTTTATTTAAGTCTTGAAAATGCTTTACTTCTTTATTAAAAATATTGAAGTATTATTATATACATGATTTTTAATGTAAAACATTTCTATTATGCAACTTTCATTTTGTGGGGTGTTATAGAACTAATACTGAATCAATAAACTAACCATTCACTCCTGAGGTGAAGGAAAATCTTCATCTTCTCTAAGTTTGTATCTTTTACACATTAAAATTTCATTATTTCTTCCTCATCTTTTCCAGGCCACTCAAGGTTTTGCAGCCTCTCAGAATTCTCACCTCTGTGGTGAATGGCTATAGTTTATTTCACATTCTTTCATACAGATGCTGATGTTCGTGTCATTCTTATCTTTTTTAGTATGACTACATCTCTTTAGAGATGAATGCGTAACAGATTCATACTCTGTTCCAAGAAAGTTTTTAGCCTGTTCTGTATTTTGTAAAGAAGATCCTTCTATAATCACTTTAAAATTCTGAGTTGTCTTTATTGAACGCTAAAAATGCTTTGTGTCAAAAACACGCACAATTTGAATTTTGAATTTACTAAAATTATTTTCAAATTGATTTAACTGTCTTTATACATCAAAACTAATTCTTTTTTTTTTTTAGCAGGTCAAAGCTTTTTTATGCCTGGAACATCTTTATTTTTCTCCCTTGATAATATCCTGTTTAAGAATGTGAAGGTCCTCCAGTACCTGCACTTTAATGCAGACACAGCTCAGTCCAGTCATACTTATTGTCATCTTACACTGCCAAAGAGATTTTACCCTGCATAACAGAAGTTTATGACAGTATTTCATTCCCTCATTTCTTGAATTTCTTATTGATTTTTTTAGCGTGTATCATAGCAAAAAGGCAATTACTGCTTCAATTTGTCTCTTCCTCATTTGACCTTATTTTTCAGTTCTTGGAAAACCTTTTCAAACACAGTCCAGAGTAGGACTCACAATGGTCTTTGCAGGTACAAAGGTGCCAAAAATGTGAGGAGTTTGCCTGATTTTAAAGATTCGTAGTTCCTAAGCAGAATTTGTAAACTACAAGTTTATAAGCTACACAAGAATTAATTTAATACAAATAAGATTGTGAAATTACCTAACGTTCATTAGTAAATCAATGAAAATAATCATGCACAAGCAATTACCATTTCTTTTAAGAAATATTGATTTAGTCATCTCATTATATCAAATTTTATACACAAATACGTAAACATACACCTGTTTCTCTACATGTTTTGATTAATATTTTGCAACATTTTCCTCAGACTACAGAAAGTAAAACAGCCACATCATGCTTTATAGAAATCTAGTTAGCTCAAAACACTTCCAAAAAAGAAAAATATATATGCCAGTTAAATCAGCACAACCACAGTGTTTACTAGTGAGTGTGATTTACATCTGTTTAAAGCATAAGGCTGTCTTGTGTATTAATGCAAAAAAAAATTGATATAAAAATTGCATACCACAGTAATTTAAAAGAAAAGGTATACAGAAATGGCTTAATGATTACAATATACTTACTCAAATGTTATTTAGCTCACTTTATTACTTACTTTGCCCAGTAATTCCCCTAGTGTGACATCTTCATGATTGAGAACCCATTTCTTATCCTGTGAAAAGGAAAGCAGAATTTTCAGTCTGTGCAAATACATAAGATACAGTTTCTCTAAGACACATTTCAGCAGAAATGGAGCTGAAGAAGTATTACATTTAGAACACTCAATCACAAGCATACCAAGAAGTTTTAAGGCTAAGCATTTATAATTCAAGAGTTTAGAAAGCTAGCTATACAATAAAATACTGAGTGATACCATACAGCAAATTTTTATTAGAAATTAAGCCTACAACATGATGGTAGGTAGGTAGATGAGCACTATGTAAAGTTTCACACAAGCTCTGAAAATTATATTTAGCACCCTGATTTTAACAATTCGTCAAGTGAAAATGAGATAAGAAAACTTCATTTTAGTATACAAAGTAACTTATTACTAAATCAAAAAAACTCCCACATTTTTCTCCTCAGTGCACATGAAAATGAACTCATCTTTCAACTTCTCAACAAGACTCATATTTGCATCTCTTACATCTTGTCTTGTAGTTGGAAATATTACAGGCAACTGCTTGAAAAGATAACACATGTCAGATAAAGCATTTTGTCTAGGCAGTGACCATCCCCCTGTGCTGGGCACTGGTGCTCAATTCTGGTCCCCTCAATTCAGAACAGACATTGAAGTGCTGGAGCATGTGCAGGGAAGGGCAGTGGAGCTGGGGAAGGGTTTGGAGCACAAGTCTGATGAGGAGCAGCTAAGGGAGCTGAGGGGGCTCAGCCTGGAGAAAAGGAGGTTGAAGCCACATGGGGGTCGGTCTCTTCTGCCACATCCCAAATGAAAGGACGAGAGAAAATGGCCTTAAATAGTGCCAGGGAGGTTCAGATTAGAAATTAGAAAAAAATTCTTCACTAACAGAGTGGTTAGGAATTGGAGTAAACTGCCTAGGGAGGTGGTGGAATCCCATTCTTTGGAGATTTTTTGTCCAACGTGAATTCAGCAAATTAAAAAAAGGGTGGGGGATCATTGCTATTCTGATTTCTATGCCTTTGTTCATACGTAAAATGTCACAAGTGTGAACAGTGTACATTCTAGAGACTCTCTGAATGCCTCCATTAACCCAAACTCCCAGCACACAACACCTCTCAGCCCCATGCCAAGAATTCCTGCATTGCACCACCATGCTGCATGATGGAACCAACCTTTACCATTTCTCTTCCCTGGGTGGGAAACCGTGAGGCTTAAGACGAAATTCCCAATATCCAATAATTTATTTATCCTCTATAGACAAGATTATTGCTTAAAACTACTGCCTCACTGATGAAACATCATAAGAAACGTATTTCCTTCATCTCTTTTTTGATACTTTTTGCTGAATGAATGTTCCATTGAGAAGCTGTTATACTACAAATAGATAGGAAGTGCCATCAAACTGGACATTTTCCTTTAATAATAAAACTCAAGTTTAAGAAAACAATTTGCAAAGAAAGCTGCAAACAAAAAAAACCCACAAAAATTACGACTTGGAGGTATTAAAATAATGGTTTTTAACACTGAAATAAGTGTGATAAAGCTAAAAAAGTTATAGAATTAAAATTTAATGGATTTTTTACTGCTTAAATCCAAGGATTCTGTACTTCAGTGAGCAACTTTTTGAATAAATTGATAATATAATATTTCAAAAGCTTGTTTATGAAGGGAAAAAAATCTGATAATTCTTCAGAGAACTAATCAAAGAAACCAGTACCATAAACTGGAATCAAATGATCTGTTGAAGGATTTATTATCATTTTATCTGTACATTAATCACTACCTGCACTTTTTGTGAAAGCCTTCAGTCATTTCTTATACCACTTAAACTCATTCATTACTTTATTGTGGTTCTGCCAGATTTTTCACAATCAAAGAATTATTCAAAGTTTGATCAGCTTTGTTTGATATAACTCCAATAAACTGCACAAAAGCAGTTTCTTCAGCAGACAGTAAGAAAAAAATTGAACTGAAGAGTCATGTACATCACGCCAGTGTACAATTCTGGCATTAAAAAAGAAACAAACAAAACTTTCTAATTTGCAATGTGTTAGGTACTAATTTAAATAGTGGTTCAAAACAAATTGTCATTGGTAAAGATAATTGCCTTTAATTAATAAACTACAATATGAACAGCACAGTAAGGTGAACAATAATAAGATATTCTACTACAAGTTTGTTGTCTCACTAAATCTACTTGAATTGCTCTGAGTTTAATATGACCGCATTCAATAATTTGAACAGCTGTCAATAATTAAAGACATCAATACGGGACACAAATCAATGGATAAAAACTAGCACATCATAAACAAAGGTTATGAAATAAAGTCATGTCTCTGTCTGATCATGAAGTTCATGATCTTCTCTAAGTGCTTAATTCTGACTGTGAGCAGAATGTATTTTTCCAGTTGTCAAATGCCATTACTCTACAGATTAATCATATGTGCAAAACATATTGAAAGTTACAAAAGCAATGTGACAGCAAAATGGGACGTAAAAAATATTCTTGAATGTAGGTATAGATCGACAGACACTTTAATGCACATCAGCCCAAGTCACAGGAATATTCATTTCAATAGAGTTGCTTCTAAATCAAATGGAGCAATTCCAGCACATTTTTGTATCTAATCAAACTAATCTGAATGACAGCAAACAGAACTCCTGAGACTATTAATGCCCATTACAATTTCACCTAGAAGGAAGCTGTTTATGATGCAGCCCTCTTCTTGTGACACCACTATAAATCTCTCTTCACCTTGCACTTGTTCAGATTTTTCTCTTGTTAATTTTGGACCACAGAATATAAAAGCACTTCAGACAAAATCAGTCACACAAATTAGCACTTGAGCACACTCATTTGTAATCTTTAAGTATATACCTTATTTCCAAATGGAATTCCTTGGGAAATCCACAAGCTTTACCAGATTCTACTTTATTTCTGCCCCAGGAGGAGAAATTACATGAATGCCACACTTCAAGCATGGGTTTACTAGTAAGATGTTTGGAATTCTATCAGTGTACCTTACCTTCGGAGGTACTGACACCTCTGTTGGCCAAACACTAAGAAACAAGCTGTCAACCAGTCAGTTCACAAAGCAGAGACCTTGGCCAGCCTTGACACTGCTACCCTTCCCCAACAGCCAGGTGCTTGATAACACTCATCACACTGAAGGTTTTTATATGCAGCAGCTCACTCGTGACTGCCTTTCTAGACTCTGTGCAACTACCCAGTACACTTGTTTGATTTCAACAAAGATAAGCATTTTCAAAGGTAAGAGTTATTTCAAAAGTTAATTGTAACTGACAAAAAACAAACCCCAAACAGATCAGTAATTAAAGAAATAAAACTTCCAATTGTGAAAAGGAATACTTAAAAATAATAAGAAATGTCTCCTTTTATTCATAAATTATTCTGGATATGCAGTATCCTTTTCCTGGATATGTAGCAGTCTTTTCATAATGTTACTAAGTTTCATGGTTCCCTAGACCATGATAGGGGTCAAATCTTGAACAACCAGCAAAGAATCAATTGTTCATCAATCCTTTCTTCAGTGAAGGTACAGTGGAGTTGTGTGCAAGCCACTGAGAACAGTTTGAACAGCAGATGGTTGCTGTAGAAAATCATTTTCCTTTTCTGAGCTGTGAGACTGAAATATTATCACTATTACCCTACACATCTTCAAAACATATAAGTGCAGTTTTCTTCCTGCCCACATCCCTTCATTAGGAGAAACAACATCAAAGAGATCACAAATTACTGTCTCAGGAAAAAGGCTCACAAATTAGCTGCAGTAAATTATAACAGTGTTCAATAAAACAGAAAACAAACCCATGAACTAATACTTAGTGTTCAAATTCCCTTAGAATTATTTTTCTATAATTCTCAGTAACAATTTCAATCATTAAGAATTCTAAAATGGTACTTTTTCAAATTAAAAACCAGCAGTAAAGCAATTACATAGTAAATTTTTAAAAACAGATGTTTTGAGATTTAGATACGAATTTATGCGCCTCAGCTTAAACATTTGGTTCTAAAAATCTCACCATTTCTAATAGGAGAGAGAAAAGGGAGAAAAAAAAATGTCACCTGTGCTTGTATTCAGTTTCAGAGAACCACCAAACAAAAACAAGATTCTGACCCAAACTCCAAAGCAAGATTTTTCAAAGAGGAAGAGTGAGGAAATTCCAATCAGGTACCAACACAGGATGAATAAGACCTTTATGTTAGTACCACTGTTATTTACTTATCTCACATTCTCTGTCACATTATTTCCTCTTTCTAGTTCAGAAGGCAGTATCTACAGCAAATGCTGTCATTATTTTTTATCTTAATTGTAGATGTAACCAAGGTGAAAAAGGCTAAAAAATTCTAGAGGTTGGAAACTTTAGTTGATTTAAGGAGCTCCAGAAGGAATCAACCAAAACCAAAACTTACTGCTTTAAGAGAACTGAAAACATGCAACTTTCCAATCTCAGAATCTATCTGAGCACAGCATGTGGAATTTATGAGGTTTCTAAAAAACCTCAAAAATGGAGGGATTCGACATCTCAGGAGTCAAGTGCATAAACACAAGTGATGCCTGTTTCTTCATGTTTTAAGCAGAAAAAATGCATCAAAAAATACTCTGGAAAGTATTATTTGCTCTCCTTCTTCCAAGTTAAATAGAAAATATCAGTAGTATGAATTACTGCAGCTAAGAGCTATTTTTCCACAACAACAGAAATGGAAAGTTAATCTTTCATTTTCAGTACTAAGGATAATTGGAGAAAATTCTTTTTATGGCTAAGAAAATCAAAATTGCACACAATTTTCATCAGATGGGTATTCAAATCTCACTTATCAGAACTTGATGAACCAGACAAAAAAAAAAAGTTACAGCTGTGTACATGTGGATAGGGCTTATCAATGTGGGAATGAGAAACTGTCTTTTTAGAGAAGCACTGGTTTTGATACCACCTATGCCAGTAGATCTAATGTTCATATCAATTTCATGAATCATAAACTATGTGTTTCAAGTCCTTCAGATTAAGTGCAGAAATAAAGGTAGCAGGTGGAAAAGATTTTTCATAAGAACAAGTGAGTTTTACAAGAGGGGTTTTGAAAAACCTCACTGGCAACTTCTTCAAAACTGTTTCAGAATAAAGATTCATGAGCTGTAAAAACTGTTATGGAAGCTGCTTTGCATTATTAACAGCACTGTATTAAGCCACACTGATGAAACTCAATGTGAGCTGTAAAACAGAGTAATAGCACAGACAGGTTTAGCTCCCTGGAAAAAGTACTATTTTATCTGACTTCTTACTGCTACATAAAAAAACTTTGTGAAGTTCAACCTTTCCGCTAAACCAGATTCTAAATGACCATAGAACAAGAGGGTAGAAATGAGATTTGGAAAAGCTACTATGCAACGTGTAAACTGCAGAAATGACCTCAGATTACCTGCACAGCTATTCTTTGACCATTCTTTCTTGAAGATCAGTAGACAAAATGACTGTACAATTCAACACACAATACCTGTTTTCTTCAGATTTTTTTTAAGGATATACAGTACTTCCCTAAGCTTGTATTTTCTTATTCATGAAAGGGCTAAACTGATGCTGAGGATATTTCAGGAAAAAGACAGGAAATAAAGAAAAATAGAGAAGTTAAAAAAACAACTGAGAAAGAAAAAGACATAGAATGTGAAATCCTTAAGCACAGGAAAAGGGAAGTCAAGTTCATGTCAAAACCATTATATTTCAGGCACATTAAAACACATACTATTCCTCTCTACTGAATACCATAAATTCAGCTACCAAAACAAAGTACTCTGAATCACCTGTTAACCATATATATTCAAACGGAAAAATTATCAGTTCTGGATCAGATATGTCCTACTAAACAGTGACAGTCATCTGTCCACTCAAAGGCAAACAAAACCATGTGATAATGTGGTTTTTCATTTAAACATTCCATGTGATTTAAATGGAAAGGAATGGAAAAGCAGGGACATATTATGAATGCACAACACCACCCCAAACACTTGAATTATTAAAATAGGCTAAAATATTTTCACGTAAGTGCCAACACATTTTTACTTCCATCCACACATGAAAAGGTATGTCAGATGTGGTTGGGAGAACTACAGGTGTTTGTAAAAATGTCCAAGAGAGTCTCCTTGAACAATGTAAGATACTTAGCCACATACTTAGTTCCATCCTGACTTAACTTCAAAAACGTCCAGTTGTGTCCAGTTAGATGACTTCTTCACCCCAGGAAGAGAAACACTTCATTCATCCCTCAAAAATAATGCCTAATTTACAGTGGTCAGCAGGCAACACCTTTCAAAGTTCTGCAGTTCCACAAAAGAGCTTCCACCGAATTACCATTTTGTTCAAAGCAAAACCCCAAGATCCTTTGTCCTATGCTTTTCTAGCCACACCTGCTCATTTTGCAGCGCCTTTCATAATCTTCAGATAACATGTTAAAACCACTGAAACGGAACAGAAATAACCTGTCAAAATTTCAAACAATCTGCTCTATTAGCTAATTTGTGACTGTGGAAGAGCAGGAAACAGGGAAAGCCACACAGAAAGGAAACTGCAGCCTTAACTTACGAGATTTCAGTGCACCAGTGAGCTCTGCCTGCATTCCAAGCAAGACAGATGTTGGCTTTGAATCAGAAGTCATACAACATTACATAAACGCCAACAGTTTAAAAGAAGCATGCTGCACTGGATTTTTTACATCATATGCATACAGTTCTTCAAGAAGATTTGCTAGTTTCTCACATACCACTAACTCATTATTCAGAATAGCACAAACACTGCAAAATCTCTTAGTGGCAGATAAAAAAGGCAGTCAATGAAGGACACACAAAGGGGAGCACTACAAATACCAAATGGCTCTGCTAGATATTAGCAGATTCTATTATTACTTGTGTAATCTTCCAAATGCTATCTTCAGCAATTTTTTTTCTCCTGTATTAGTGACTTTAGCTTGACAAAATTTTCCTGTGTGGTCTATAGCAATCTACTCTTTGTTGCAGTGCTGGTTCTGGCTGGGGTAATTTTGTTCGCAGTAGCTAGTATGGGGTTATATTTTGGTTTCACATGTTAAATTAGTCTCTTGACAAAGATGATCAACACATGAAGCAATCTTTATGGCATGCATGTGCGCACAATCTTCTCTAAAAATTAAACATGAAACATTAAACAGTGAACATGAGTGTTTTGAAGAATTCACCACCTATTCTAACAGCTGTACAAGGAGCTGGGAGGTGACATAGCCAGGACAACTGACCCCAAAGGCATATCCCATACCATACGGATTCATGCTTAGCATATAAAGCTGGGGAAAAAGAAGAAAAGGGAAGATGTTTGGAGAGCAGGCATTTTTCTTCCCAAGTCACTGTGTTACATGTGATGGAGCCCTGCTTTCCTGGAAATGGCTAAACACCTGCCCAATCATGGGAAGCAGTGAATTCGTTCCTTGTTTTGCTTTGTTTGTGTGCACAGCTTTTGTTTTCACCTATTCAACTGTCTGTATCTCAATCCCCGACTTTTGCAGTTTTTGCCCTTCTGATTAATTCCCCAGTCCCACCGTGGGGGAAGTGAATGCTCAGCTGTGCTGGGCTTAGTTGCCAGCTGGGATTAAACCACAACAACTGCACCTTGCTGAATCTTTTGCATCTTTCTCTAAAAGTCAAAACTCTGAGAATTAATTATACAGTGTCCTCTTCAATGTGTCAAAACTCTTTTTGAATAAACTGGCCTACAATTAAGCAAGCAGATTTACTATTCATACTTTCAATATAAAATATGAACACAAGAGATAAGGGAAAAACATCTACGTCTACCACGCGGTGGTGCCTGGGGTTGTGCTTCCCCAGTTGCAGGACTTTGTTCTTCCCCTTGTTGATCTGCATGAGCTTCCTGTCAAACCCTTTCTCCAGCCTGTCCGGGTCCCTCTGGATGGCAGCATAGCCCTCTGGTGTATCAGCCCCTCCTCAAAGATTGGTCTCATCAGCAAAACTGCTCGTGCCCCATCACCCAGCCTGTTAATCAAGAAGTGGATGAAGGAAGGACTGGACACAGTACTGACCCTGGGGGTACAAAAGCAGTTACTGGCCTTCAATTAGACTCTGTACGCCCTCTGGGGGTGATCTTGATTTTAGTAATCACAGTGGATACCCTATGTAAATCATTGGAAACTCTATTTGGAAGAAATCCAAGTGACAGAAAGGACAGAACTGGTAAAATAATGAAGCATTTACTTCATTATGAACTGATGATGAAATCCATGGACTACCCTCAACAGTAGGCTAAAAACAGTATTTACCTTGCAAATAAGGAAACCTGAAACCCTATCTAATCTCACCCCTGAATTCCTCCTTAATCAACATTTAAATAAACAAATCATGAGAATTCAGACACTATTACAACATACATCAGACGCACAGACCTGATTTTAAAAAACGTACCCTTCTCACCCTGTAGCTCCTTTTGTGTGTATCCTTTGCTCCTCCTCAGCTGAAATGTCATTTCACTCCTTTTTAATATTTTGTTCCATTTAAACTGGTGGAAGCTACAATACTTAAGCAACCGCAAGCTACTTCACAGTACCCCACTGTGCATAACTGTGACTCTACAGGGGAATTTAAGAGTACAGACACTCATTCCTATTCTTAATCTACACTGTGCTTTCTGACTCGTGAGAGCCCACGGTCAAGGAAGGTTATGTGCTTGTCAGCCACATACTATGAAAATACTGAAAACACAAAACATGATTTGCATTAAACTCATCCTGACTGCACTACTAAAAACAGGAAGAAGAATATAATTAGAGGACTACAATAAGTTTACAACTCACAATGTTATATAAAATAATTATTAGGGAATTTTTGAATTACAAATATGGGGAAGAAGTCAGAATCCATAAAAAACCCCGTGATGTTAGTTCAGCAGAAAAGCTGCTGCAATCGTACACAATTCTAATATATTTTTTTTATTGTGCTATATTAACATCTGGTTATAAAGCTTCAGATAAAAATACTGAAAAGCCAAAGTGCAAAACCCCAGTTTTAACAAGTTCTCCATAAGACACAACTTACACCCAGAATATTACAGAACACAATCAAACCTTTGATTTTCACATGTATATACAAAATGTCAGCAACAAAATCTAGAAAATCTAAATAATCTTTGATGAAGGATGCTTTAATTGAAGTAGTTTATTCTCCTAGTCACCAGTTATCAAAAAACTGCCTTTAAAATCTTCCATTTAATAATTTTTAACCCTTCCTAACAACATACCTTTTTTTCTTTTGTAAGAATGAATGGCTTCCATCTCTTGCTCCATAAATTTTAGTTATTTTTTCTACTTCCTACTGTTTCAGTTGTGTTTGAGATAACTCATTTTGTTCAATTTGCACTCCACACAGCAATATGGCATTCTATAATTTTTTTATATGAAAGTAGCACAGAAAATAGGAATGCACATATTGCCAAGGTTTCCATTTAAAATTTTTACGACAGAGATTTTTCTATATGAGATTGGTCAAAAATTACACTGTGTTCGCTAAAACGGAATTCATAGACTTGATAAAATACATTTTTTTTCTAGGTTTGAGCATTATGCTTACACCCTTTAGGAGTGTTACCTTTCAATTTTAATCTCAATCTGGTCATGGAAAGAAATACCAGAAAGACAAGACTGAAGCAGAAACATTCAATAGAGCAGATGTTTAATGCCATGGCCTGTAGAAAAAAAAACTACAGAAAAATTTGATCACTGAATATAAAACAATCCTTGTTACTCTTTGTTCAGGTAGCCTTATCTGCCTCCATTATTACAACACATTTTAATGAGATTTTTCAGAAAATAAATCCTTTCAATTTTGAAAGTAGTCAATATACCTGAAATTATACATAAATTTGGTTTAGTACTTTGTTAGCACAAAGAGCAAATTACTCTCTTTTTTCCCTTTTCTCAACAGGATGACATGCCTTGACAAGTACAGGCCACCATTAAGGATGATGCATTCCTTTTGTTACCTGACAGAAATACTGCAATAATCTCTGCTAGGAAACGTTAAAAGCAAATCCTGTGTCACTTCTCCAAATTCTGAAGAAACAAGAACATAAATGAAATGCACCTTTAATATTAAGATATGAAACTCTTCTCTCAAATGTCAATAGCTGCAGGCTATTGATTCATTTCATGCATATTCAATAAATACATTCATTTTCTGTAAGTACGTCTCTTACCCATTATAAACACTCACTTCTCATTGTGAATTCAATTTCCTTAAAGAAAATTGAAGATATATTTTGACATTTAAAAATGTATGTATTAGACTTCAACTACACCCATGAGAATTACAGCTTTAGGCCAAAACCCAACACCCAGAGCCCACAACCAGCAGGTGCTTCTTGGCCAAATGGGTGGGTATCACACAAGTAATTCAGGGTGCCATAAGAATCCTCTCTGGAGTGACAAATCTAGCCAAGGCAGAGCTGCAGTAACTGAATCACTCCCTGCTACAGGCTGCTTCTGCCTTTCAGATTTCTGCTCCTCAGGAGTTGTCTTCAGGTCAAACAGACACAAGATGATGTTCCCCAAAGGCAGCACCATTACTGCCACTGCTTCCCTCTGCAGCATCTTAATTCTCTCCAGCACGAGATGAGTATCTATAATCGTATGACAGCATTACTTTGTGATAAACTTGGAAATCTCCTTTGTAAGTATCCTTGTTTTGATCCAGTATCTCCCAGCAGCCATAAGAGGTCTTGCCTGAAACTGAGACTGTTCAGCAGCCTCCTTTAATTCCTCCACATGAGAGACACACACTGCCTCTACCCTGAGCACATGTGTTGACTGCAACAGTGAATGTCAGCTTGCTTTGCTAAAATAAAATAAACCCCACCAAAAAACCCACCAACAAAAAATTAGGGTCATGTCAGAATTTTACTAATGGATTTTCATGAAAAAGATCCTTCTAACTTAAATTCATAGTTCTTCAGAATTTCTTTCCATTATCAACATATTCATACCTTGGAAGACAGCATTAGATCCGCAGAGAATTCTCATGTCATTTGCAAACTTGTTTATCAGCATTAGAAACACTACTAAGAAATACCTATTTTTCTCTTTCAACATTTCTCTTTCATCTCATCATTTATGATCCATCATTTTCTTATGTACACAAAATGCATGAGACCATATCACAGGCTTCTTCGTCACATAAAAATAGATCCAGAATTTCTAAATGAAAGTTACGAGTAACGAAAACACGGCATAACTCATCTGACAAAGTAGCAGTTAATTTTTTTCCATAAGCTCAGCATTTGAATTAACTACAGAGCATCCAAATACCAGGACTACATTACCACTAATGAAATAGTAGCAGATCTCCAGAGTGAATCACTTGGTGCTAAGAATCTGAAACATATATTTGGGGCAAAAGCATTATTTCAGGATAGATCTTTCCTGGCTCTGAAAACTGAACTCCCTCCCATGAGCAGTTGTGCATCCTGGGCAGACTTGCTTCAAAGCTGTATTTCTGATCCAAGCGAAAACTTTAATTCAGGTACACTTAAATAAAAATGGTACTCCTTATTTTTTTGATGATTCTCTTTTCTAGCAGTCAAACTGAAGCACATTCACAAATTAATACAGATTTTTCAAATATATTTTAAAAATGTACTTCAAGAAATCTAAAAACCTCCAAAACAGGAGATCAGAGATGTTAGGAGGTTAAAATACATCCAATATGGTTAAAACAGCATTTTTACTAATAAAGTCCTTGGATATGCTCTGAGGTTACTTAGGGGCTTTATGTACCAGTCAGTCCGTCAATAACAACCTGAAGAACATAATGTCCATGTTTTTCTAGAAGATTATAAATAAATATGAGACATTTTTCCATTAAAGAAGTTACTTGCAGATATCTTTTTAATGTCCTCAGTTTTTCTAATTTGAATTCTATTATTACAGAATCATTAAAATTCCAAGCAGGCAGATTCAGTCTACATGAAATGGGACATGGGACAGGCCTTTTGTGACACAATTAAGCCTGCTCCTTTCAAGGGCAACGTCACAGAAGGTGAACACTAATTTTACTGATGTGGTAAGGGAGGATGAATGACTGTGGGAAGGAAGGAAAGCAAAAACAAACTAAAAAGTGTAACTTTTTTTTTGCTGCGAAGTTTGTCATATTTAACTTTCAATTTCTAAATAGGTTATTACAGGGACAGAAATTTGCATAAAAAGATTAAAGATTACATGAAATGACAAAGACTGCTCTGCAGCTATGATGTGAACAAGGCAAAAACAGTCTTTGCAGATGTCAAATGAACTTTAAGGAAATTATTAAAGACATCTTGGGAAGAGCACATGATGCATAAATTACCCCCAACACTAGGTGTCAGAGTGCATGTGCTGCTTCTGAAAATGACTTAAAATGTCTCCACTTTCCCATATGAAAGCCAGAGCTCCATGCAAATTAAAAAGGAGAGCTCACAACACTCTTTTTCTTCATTCTGATGTACTTCTTCAGAATACAGCAAATAGTTTTTATCAGATGGGAGAACTAAAAGCACCATAAAATCATAGCTCAAACCAAAATAATTTAAATATTTTTGAGAACAGCTGCTCTAAAGAAATTCAAATCATGTAGCTAACACCCTTTTCAACGCTGCCTTATTTGGCTCAAACTGCTGGTCACAAAGCACTAAGTATACTATATATTGGTTTTAGTTCACACCAAGTATTAGTAGCTATGGAAACTGACATCCTATTCCATAAATTCTTGAAAGCCTACATGCTATTTATGTAATATGTATATTTAAAAAAATATATACAATCCGCTTCCTGTCACTTAATACTCTTCCAAGTTCTAACAGTCACCCTTTCCATTACGTCATGTAACACAATAGAATGGAAGCTGAAAGTTTTATTAACCCTAAAGGAAATACTCTTGAATATTAAGACTGATGCATACCAGGACAAGTTAAGTCATGTGAAAAAAGAGATGCAGCCTGTGGATTTTACAGATAGATGCCGATTACTTGCATAATTTTTGGGAAACCTGAGCAGCTGAAGTAGTTTTGCTCTGCAGCTCAGATCAACTACCAACTAGCACAATCCTAGTGGAAATACTAGTATTTCCACTAATTTTTAGTTAATACTAAGTTTAGTTGATACTAAGACTAACTCAAGTCAACAAGTCCAGAGAGGAGTGGAACCACTTCATTTTTCCCCCTGAAAAGAAGAAAAACAAAAAGCCTGACTTTATACTCTGTGACAATAGGAAAGCTAAAAAGTCTGTCTGGGAAACTGTCCTCCACCACTTTGCAAGGTGGTTATGATACATCTGAATGTAGTGGTAATGGTATGGATTCAAGTTCCAGAAAGATCCACCACAGAGAGATTTCATCACGGGATTTAGACTACCTAAAAGTACTGCATTTATCCCTCCAAGACCACAAGGTCAAGTACAGTAATGATGAAATGACCAGGAATGCCATTTGGGAACATGTTTCTTCTACAAGACAGGTACTAGAAAAATTATTTGGCTATAGTTACACAGGAGTATGGATAAATTAAAACTTAAATCTATTAAAAAATGATACAAAATGAAACAAAAATGTCAGGAATATGAAACACCCTATCTTCAAAGGAAATAACAGCGAATGAAGAGATGGTGTTTTACAGATTATGTGTTCCAGTTTACCAGACAATAACTAAGATTATGTAGTAATATACCATAATATAGTTTTACACTTGCTAAAACAGGGCTGCTCTCACAGTATGTGCAGTCAGGAAACCGAAAAAGCATTACTTATTAAAAACAAACACGGTATTAAAGAGAGAGAGAAATTTGCAAAAAGATTTCAAAATATTTCATTTTGAGCTTGACTACCCCTTATTTGTAGCTTAAACCATTTATCTCAAAAAGCATTATTCACACATCAAAAATAATGTCATGTGATCTACAACGAATGTAAACAATATCTTGTGTTTAATGAAGCATCAGTTTGGTAATCAGCAAGACACTAACATAAAATGTGTATTTACAATGTCCCATTCTTAAAATTTTAAAATTACATAAAATAGTTAAGTGCAGATTAAATGTAATTTTGAGAAAAATAACATGTTTTACTTTCTTAGGATTATTACCAGGAAAGAACTAGGACCCTGGAGTAGGTAACTAATAGTGAAATATAAATTGTCATGCTTCCTAAAATTTTGTTGAACATAGGCTGGAAACCAGTCTTAAAAAAATAAATATACAAGAACAAAAGGCTTACCCATAGTTAAGATGCAAAGGTGTAAGTGGAGTTGGCTTATGAATGAAATACCAACTAGACAGATACTAACTGCAAAACTGCTGGAAGCTAAGGAGACTCCTAAAACACTGATATAATGTAATACTTACCCCTTTTTGTTTCCATCCTGAAAGACTTTCTGCAGAATCTTCCTGATTAAAAAGTGAAATTTTGTTTTAAATTTTCGTTGATGCTGGAATATCAGTACCTTTTTCTGTGTCTAACTTATTTTTGTGATATAAAACAGAGACAAAACGGAGTTGTCATAAGTCTTCCAAATTTCATGAGACCTTCTCCATAATATAAAAGAATTTTTTTACCTTATAGAAGGAAGGGCAAGGAACTACTACTTTGAATTACTTAGTAGGAAAATACAAATATGAACCAAAAAGAAAAGTAAGTAGGATACATGGTAAAAAGTTGAATGCCATTCTTTCAAAATAGCAAATATTCATTGTAAGAACCAGGACGGAGAGTTGTTTTAAGTGAAGGTATTGCACAGGTGAGAAGCTCGAAAGAGAGAGATCAGGACCAGAGTCACAAAATGAATAAAAAAGAAAAATCTTCTGAGAAGTTCCATAGGATCTTATTTTAAATAATAACAGAACCCCCCCAAAATTGTTCTCAGTTAAATTAAGGTTCTGGAACGTATGCATTACCTTAACAACAGGATTAAGCAGAACAACACCTGACTTCTTTGTAATAACTTGCTTTGTTGTGTAATGATGTTCTATGAGCTGAGGAATAGTCGGAAACCCAGTTCCTTCAAAACGATACTGATTCTGTATGGAGGCAAAAGGAAAAAGTTATTTCTCTAGAACCAATAGTTTGAACAAGAAACTGCAGAAGTGCACAACGAAACTTCCCTCACTAGCAACAACACAGACAAAAATGTACACTTTTAGAGTTATTTTAGATTCCCTTTCTGACCTATTGAATAGCATTTATACTGACTTAACTGGAATGATAGTTAGGAAAATTATAAATTAGTACATGCAAAATTACTGCATCAGTCATTTAAGGCAATACGATAAAATAACTATTTAAACTCTTAATTTAAATAGATAGGCCAGTTAAACTCAAAACTATTACAGAGTAAAATAAAAATACTCTAAACCAGAAAAAACAACACCAACTTCTGAACTATTTCTAAAAATTACAGCAAGCATACTAAAACATCTATATAGTAAAATACAACAAGAGATAAAATAAACAGGATATAAGCATATTATCCTAATCTCATCTGCCTTCATTTATTGTCTCCTAAAATTAGTAAATCCAGGGCATAGAGTACAGGATGCATGATTGTTCTTTAACGAACAGTATTCACCAGGAGAGTCTAAACGAGCTAGAGACAAAGGCAGGTCATGCAGGGGAGTCAAAGAGAAGTTGGGCACGATCCTGCAGCTGATTGTGAAACATGATAAAGCCTCCCGCTTTCACAAGACTCAGCTTCTACAGTTAGAGAGCTTTTCCCACAAGGCAGTAGCTGCTATAAGCCAGCCTGACAATGGCAACAATAAGCAAGTACTGCAATTAAAAAAAGTCAGAGCACAGATGGTGATTCAAGTTCATTTACACAGCTGGGCAATGAACACCTCTACCACTGACATGCATCCTTTCTAGCCCCCAGGGTTGAACTCCTTGCACAGTGCATTTTAAGTTCATTGTTTTCCTTAGAGGTTAAAGCATTAACTTCCTGAAACGTGTCATTGCTGTTGGTAAAGACAGCTGGGTCAAGTCAGCTGTTTTTAACATTCAGAGATCTCTATCATAAAAATGTTTCCATAGTCTGAATGCTTTGTTATTAAATAGTGACTCAGCTTTGATTGACCACTAACACTAGTTTCCATTCCTTTCAAATAAGCTCCTTCATACTTCTGTGCTGATGATCCAAAAAACCTGATGTCCCAAGAGTCTCCTAAGTACAACCATCACTACTGCCTATTACTTCCTCATCCTAGACCCAGCCACACTTCCATCTGCTGCCATTTATGTAAAACCTTCAGGGCACACAGCGTCCTTTGATTCTGTGTATTTACACCCAATCCTGACCCTTACTAAGATCGCTAACAAACAAAAATTTTAAAATGGCACAGCCTCAAATAAGCAGAAGTGAAAATGATGGTAGCCCTGGATCACGGCAGTGAATTTCAACGCTTAAAGCTGAATGATGAATTAATTTATCACATACATAGTTGTATCAAGATTAGCCTTTAAAATAATGGTCAAACCAGACAGAAAACACTTACACAAAAAAAGGATTGCTGTTAAAACAAATGTCCTACTCTGATCTTCAGTATTTGATTCAGAAGAAAATATGGAGACTTGTCAATGATCCAAGAGTGTGGTTTGACCAGTCAGGGACTGAATTCCACATTGCTCATACCAATGTAAACAAACAAACAAATCCTTTGTACTAAACTCTCCTCGAACTTGCCTACAAAAATGTTCATGAATAAATCCCTCACTATGTGACCCTAACACTCCCAACACCTACTTTCCAGAGCTTAATAAGCTTTTTCTTATTCTCAGAAAATTCACCCCATAGGAGCGCATACGGAGTACTGAACATCTTTAAGAAAAAAAAAAAGTGTTGACTTCCATGATTGACAAGAAAATCTACCACAAATTAATCCCAAGAGCAGATGAACATAATGCTCTATTAGTAAATGTACAAGCAGATAGATATCTTGACCTGACGATGTTGGGACTGTCCAAGCTATCCAACATTAAACAGTATCAGTCTCACATTTCGAACATAATTGCTAGGAGAAAGTACAAAATTATGGACATAAAGAGAGCTTTTTCGGTTTGTTTCATTTTGCTTTGGTGGAAAAACCCCTTGAATATAAGAGAAGAGTCAGCTTACAGGTAGGCCTCAAAGTAATACTTGGAACTTGGACTTTAAAGTCCAATCTATCTTTTTGAAGATCTACTTGCCACATACAACGATTTGTACAAAATTATTTCAGTCACACACCTATATAATGTGTATTTATTTCTGCTGGGTCAGATCAGGGAGCACCAGGCACCTTTTAAGACTCTAGGTACAGGTAATTTTACTGCTTTTATTTTCTCATTCAGCGCTCTGACACATCAAAATGCTTTAAGGCCATAAAATCAAAATAAAATAAACACTGACTGTGTGTTCACTTCTACAAGGAAAATTCTAGGTGAGTACTAATGAACACTCTCCAGCATGACAAGTGTCTATAATCATTAATCCTAGAGAAGCATTCCAACCTCTCTGAAGTTTGAAAAATATCACTGCTTCTCATTAAATGGAAATAAACCAGGTACACAATATTGAGTTACGCCAGGTATGCTGCATCATCTGGGGATTCAGACAATGAAATTCCCTCAGTGTAAATATCATGATGCAATTAAATTTGAGAATTTTTCTGTATGTGGGAAACTTTATTACAAGAGACTGAAGAGACAGCACTACTGAATCAAAACTGAGAATGATTTGCTGCAATTTCATACTTCAAGAAAAATTTCTAGTAATGTTATGGGAACTGTCACATTTTGAATAAGTTTAAAATTTGCAAAGTAAAAAGAAAAATACATACATTAAAAAAACCAAGCAACACATTAAGAAGAATAAAAAGAAATACACTGCATAAAGGCAGATAATAATTAATAAACTGTTAATTAAGTCATCAATTTTTCCTCAGTCAGAGCAACAAGGGGGTCAGTTCTGGTTCTTAGAAGCATATGCACTGTGCAACATCCAGACGTGTTTGTGTGATACCGAACAAAATAATAACCACAGGACTAAAAAGAACATAAGCATCTCAAGTGTAATAGAGACTTCAATTCCCATCTGTATAAAAACCAACACAGATTACTTTCTTCTCCATGGCTGTTTCCAGTTTTCAGGAAGATTCAGTGTGATCTTTACAGTCTGAACTAAGAGTAGCCTAATTTGCACCAACTATGAAAATGGGTTTAAAATAACCAAATGTATATGCATAAATAAAGAGTAACAAGTTCTAGTTTCAAAACATTTACAGAAATATCTTGGCTTTTCAATATAAGATAAAAGATACTGAATAACCTGATACTTCATATTTTTCCTTTGTTTCCCAAAATGACCTTTTTCCCTGATTCCAGCACTGATGGAAATATTTCCAACAGCTTTCATACTTTCACAGAAAGGCTAAATCCATATGCTATAGGAAACTATTTAGATCCTAAATTGAATATTCAGTACTATATCAGAGACGTACATCAGCATATTGTATGATAAAGTGTCTCCGTTGTCCATCTGAAAACACAGAAAGGACATATTCACCAGGTTTCCCGTGGCTCTCTCGCACCAAGAAGTCTCCTTGTTGTTTTAACAGCTCCTGGGCTTCTATCCTTGGAATTGCACCATGATACCAGTCTTGCTCAGCCAACGGTTTCTCAGTGGTTGAGATTACATCAAAGAACTTGGGAAAAATATTGAAGAAAAATGTTACTATAATAGTATATTTTTACAGTTTAGTTGTACATGAAGAGTGCCACAAACAACAATAATTTCTATTTTATGTATCTAAATTATGTGTTTCTAGTAACAACAAGATCAGGGCTCTTACTTGCACAAAAGCATATTGATCACTTTCTTTTCTATTTACCTGAAAAATCAATACATGAAAAGCACAAGTTTAAGGAAACATCCATAAAAACACATACTATTTTTTATCTGGCCTGCTGTTTTTGTAAGCCATACTGACCAACTCTGTCTCACACATTCTGACGTGCTATTAACAACTGAATATTAATCATTTCTCTATCCAGACAGAAACTCCTCAAACACAAAACCATCATAAATTGACTTACACAAAGCACTTGAATTGGATAAACTGCTTTCGCAGAATTTATCAATTGCCTCCCAAATCAATTAATAATTATGAGACCTTTTTCGTAGCATGTACCCTGTAGTGCAGAATACACACCTGGGTGTAGTGTCCTTATGAACTCTATGATAAGAGTTTCTGAAGACACAAATACTGTAAGGAATTATTTTCACTAAATGGAATTGGCTGCAAACGGAAACTAATAGCTGTAAGTGGAAGTTAATGAGTTTTAACCTATGATTTCACACATTAATTTTAACATGCCTACATTATTTAAGAAAACAGTGAAGAAAACTTTATATTTTGTCAATGACCACCTCAGATTTATTTGTTATGGGTAGCAAGGCATGCCCTCCTTTAAGCTGTATGTCATTCAAAACCACTGCCAGAGCTCATAGAAATTCTCACAGCCAGAGTAGTAAAACTCTGAACGACATAACACAGTGCACACTATACTGGAGTAGAACAGGTATGTGAATGTTTCCCAGCCTGCTGAATTGCATCCAGGTAACAAACAGCATGGAGATTTACACCTCAATGAAGGACAATCAAACAGATGCAAACAAACCACACCATTCAGAATTAACCTCTCCTATTGCTCTGCCCTGATAAAAACCCAGCTTGGAGGCCATCTGCACATTTAAGGTCTTCCTAAGAAGATACTTAAGATTACAATCACCTAGACTAAAAAACACTAGGAATGATCTCAGACTCTCAGAGTGGAGATGAGCAGACTCAAGAAAGAGAACCTACTCAGAAATTCTTGTTTCCAAATATGTACAATTCTTTACTACTCGCATAAAGTTTTAGCTATTGAAAAATGTCTTTGTTGGCTCCTGGCTGCCTAAGTTATACCTCAAAGGACTAGTTTAGTCCAGGATCTTGATGGAAAACTAGAGAACATACACAAGAACCTGACAGACCCTCGTATTTTCAGACATTTTCATCATCATGGATGAAATTCTCATCAAGCAGAATTTCAGACCTGAGATTTGAAACAAGCACTATAACCAACAGACTCATCGCTAGAAAGAGGGAGTGTGCTCTGTTAGAGAGTCAGAGATAGGAAGGACTATGTAAGAAATAACTACAGCTTGAACACAAATTACACAGAGCTTTTAGAGGCAAAAATTGTACTCCAAGGTTACGTGTTTATCAGCGCAGTGAGCTGCTAAAAAGCAGAGATATTGATTGGCCAAGAAGGTAGTCATATCTTTCAGTTTCATCAACAGTTAAAAACATCTCAGGTGAAAGCTGTCCGCCACTGTTAAATGACATTAGGTCATTTTCTTTCACAAATTCCTAAAAGAAAGAGAAAAGCTTTCAAAATGTTAGACAATGTTATTTACTTGAACATTTATTGTTCAAAGATGTTGAGCTTGACTTGAAAGAAAACCTAGACCTCTGCTACGTTCAGAGCAGCAAACCCTTTAACACAGGAGCAGATTTCTACTTGAGAGGGAATGTTTTTGAGGATAAAATGCCAGTATAGGGTTACTGATCTACTTCATAGCCTTCGAAAAAGAAAGTTAAAAAAAAAACCAACCTGACATGCAATTTATTTTATAGCTTAAAAAGGAAGCCACCAGATAGTAACACCTGCCTATGCACAAAACGGGTGCAGGCTGAGGCACCCTTCAGATAATCAGGATCACATCCCAAAACAAAACATCTTAAAAGCCTTTATGACAGAGAAAGAGCTTATGGAAGGAAAACAGAGCATTTTAGACATAGATAACTACGGTGTTGTCTATAACTCTATCATCAATTTTCCCTCTCTTTTAAATTTGATTGAAGTATTATTTATTACTTTAGAAGGAAACAATGGAAATTCCACAAAGTTTTCTCTGTTGATTGTCCTTCACTTTACCTTACCTTTACATTTTATCATATCAAGGTGGTTTTTCTGATGAAGTAAGCAGCAATTATTCTTGTCGTGAGTGTTAATAAAATTGCATTATTTTTATGAACAAGTCTTCTGATTCCAATATATTTTCTCTATGATACAATATTGACCCTGACTGGCTATAGAATAAAATATGGCTGAAAGCCCAGAAAAAACAGTATCAATGCAGGATACATAACCACTTTAATATTGATTTCAACTCAGTTTACCACTATTAGTACTAATATTTCTACTGCATTTTATAGTTAGATTTAAACGATAGGTTAGTCTTTGAGGAAAAAAAGAGAAAAAAAAAAAAGGCTACCTGCACAAAATGAAATTCCCACTTCTTTTCTTTAAACTCTCCTTAAATATCAGCCAGCAAGTTAATACAACAAGTTTATATTCTAGGCCTTCATGTTTTACAACCTCATTTGGGGGATGGATCTCTTGCTCATTTGTATGTACACTTACAGAAGCACTCAATGATTCAACAGCCTAAAGGAAGAAATACTGTTTCTAGGATTTTTACCATTAATTTGGCTGGAAGGTAAAAATAATTAACCAAATCATGCAGAAGGAAAGGAACTCACACTGCAAATTTCTGCTCTCCCTCCCTCCCCCTCTTTTTCTTTTTGCCTGTTCTTTTTCCCTCAAGATTTCCATTTAGTGCCATATTTCACTCACGGATTATTGGGTGGGGCTGGGGTGCGTGTCCTTATATATTAATCACACTTTTCTTTCTATGAGGAGATGGCCTCATATACTTCATCATGCTCCTCATGGATCTAGTACTGTCCTCTTTACTTATATTGAGCCCCTTTCTCTCTCCCCGTTTAACAATCCATTGAAACATATGCTCTTCTCCAACAGTAAAAAGCAGCAGTCCCCAGCTGCTGCCCTTATTTCAAGAGAAAAACTGAGCCAACAGCAGTGTGTTATTTCTAGCTCCAAAAACTTGTATATTATTCCTGCACTTGCACTACCAATTAAATAAAAATAATAATGGGGATGATATTTTATTACACTAATAGCATGCTCATTATTGTATTTTTGTATATACTCTGAATGCAAGTGTTCAGTAATTCCTTATTTTCCATCTTTGAGCAAACAAAACATTTTCTCAAGGCATTTTTTCTCTCACAGTGCAAAAGAGTAGCACGGACAGAAATGAGAATGTAAAGCAATAAATTTAGGTTGGTAATTTGAGACAATACCCTATGGATATTCTGTCTCTGTGTACCTGGCTCATTCCCACATGCTAATAATATACCATCTGAAACAAGCATTAATTCCACTTATTATCTTATAAACAATTAAAAAATTATCCTATAAACAAAAGCAGATGTTCGTGTCAAGCTCAAATGTCTCGTACCAAAAAAAAAAAAATGCAGAAGGGCAGAAGCTGGCATTCATGATGCAATTTGTTCAGACTCTTCATTCAGACTATTCACAGCATTTCATTACCAGCACATGAAAGTTACCCCCACTGTTATGTTTCCTCTCCTCATTTGATTAAATTTACATCTCTTGCTGTTACAGAAAATTGGCTTGCATTTTGTCCAAGAAAAACTACCTGAATCCTTAGCCTTGTTGCTTTCTCTTCAAACTACATTTTTTTCCTGTATTACCCTTTACCTTCTCATTCTGAGAGCATATATAGAATTTCAATGTCAACACACAAAAACTCCTGACTGCTTTTGGAATGACACCGTTCCCCTATGACTTTTTCAGATGACATACAAAAAATTAGTCCTCTCTAATTTATACAAACAAAAAATTCAATTTATCCCACCAATTAAATATACTGGACAGTGTTTTTAAAATAGCACCACATTTAAACAAAGATATTGCTCCATTTCTAAAGTTTCAATATATTTAAAAATTAAAAACTTAAAAATACTTTAAAAACTTTCAATATTTAAAAAGATAATTTGAAAACAGGTAGGTAAGATCCCATTTTAGACTAGACTATATGAGAGGATCAGTACCAGTCCTTTTCCAAATCTGCTCTGTAATCCTTTTTTGTACTGGTCTATTCAAAAAAATAACAAATTCTTTATGTATGTGAATATTACTTTGTAATACACATTCAATAATCACATGGAATACTTTTTTGATGGATAATAAGTTTTAAGCACCAGTTTATATAGTTAGCAATTAAGCATGGTTATGTAATTGTCAGTGGGAAACAGCTGACCACATTTAATAGCTAAGTAGTAATTAATGAAGCAAGTTTTAGCTGTGTATGTATGGTCAGCTTTTCTAACACACGCAAAATTGCTAAATCAAAACACAAAGCAAACCTGAAAATTGGCTAGTTTATATATTCTAACTCTGAAGTCATTTAGGTGTCATTTAAACGACAAGTAATCAGGATTGCACTCGTTACTCAGATTTCTGACTCAAATGAACCAATGCCAATCTTACTTCTTCCAAACATATTTCAAGGTTTCACCAATCCTATTTACCATGTATCTACAGCCAGATTTATATCAGCTTCCATGGAATGAAAATCAGAGTGTGGCACATAGCTTATTTAAAATGACATTTTAAGCCAATTGAAATTCTGACATTGACTTCCCCTGATTTAATCTAAATGTTTGATTTTGATCTTCCTCTTGAGATTTTTTTCTCTTCCAATTTTTATCTGAAGCAGTTTTAGGTAGGTTTGTTCTGTGGTTTGTGGAAACTTTTTGGTTTATTTTGAAGTCATAAGTTTTATAATACATCAAAATAGAGATGAATGCTGTTTCTCACCTACACAAAGAACAGAGGTTACAGAAATACACATTTTAATGTGTTTTTACTACAAAATGCTGCATTTTTGAAACAATTAGAAGTTTTATAAAATGAAGATCACAATAACGTGGAGATTTTGTTTAACATCAAGGACATTTTGGTATTTTAGCAACATTTTTCCTGTTACTTTTCAAATGTCATGCAACTTTCACGTTTTTCATAGGAAAACCCTTTCTATCCTGTTTTATCTCATGATCGTATTTTTTTTCTATCCTTCATTACTATATACAGTTGTCCTCTGCATACACATGCATATTTACACATATGTAATTGTTATCTCTTCCACCCATTCTGAATATTGTCTAGCTTAAATACGGTTTGCTGTGTCCTTTAATGGGTCCTTGGATGTAAGCCTGCAGCATAAAACAGAAAACCCATTGCTTCTTAAGTTTTCTCAAGAATGCTATTTTGAGCTTATATTTTAGGTGAAAAGATCACAATCAAAAGGCAATTTTAAACAGTTTTAAAAACTCTGCCCAACTTTCTTGCAGGTTTTTTTTTCCTTTGCTTGGTTTTTGAGTTGTTGTTTTGGTTTGACTTTGTGTTGGGAGGGTTAGGGTGATCACATGTTCCACTTCAAGAAAAAAACGGGAAGAAGATTTTCAAGTAAAATCTAATGCATCCCTAGGTAGGTGCTCAAGGATTCTAACTAACCTTGCAAGCTTCCATATGAAACAAACAAGACGAAATACAAAAGTAAAAGAAACAAGGAAGTTTGTCCAGCAATTACAGAATTTGAACAAAAGCCAACTACACCTCAGAAATACTCAACAACCATTTTTAGTGGGGTTTTAAGCAAGATCTATAACACTTAGTTACTTAAATAGTGCCAGCATTAGTAGCAATAGTAACAATTTGCTTTTACACTGGAGCTTTTATAACAAATACAGGGAATACAATTATTGCAATAATTGGTAAAACATGTATGGCCATCTAATCTACTAAAGATTATAATAATACAGTACATTTCAGGAAAATCGGCCTCACTGGGAAGAGTATTCTGAACAATATAGCACCACTCTGGGAGCTGCAAAGAACATACATATTGTGATTCTCCTAAAGTGTAGCAAGTTGTTCTGACATACTATTATACCATGATATTATCCTTACATTGATCAATCGGAACAATGTTTATGTAACATTATTATAATGTAATTTTTGTCCAGTCAAATGTAAATGCATAATGTTTCAAGAAAAAAAAATCTTATTTAAGCTATAAAAATAACAGAATATATCACAACATTACAGTATTGGTACTACTTACTGATGATGAGCCCAACATGGATTTTGGAGACCTTATAATTCCAGCTATGGAATGACGTATAGTGTCAAATCTTGAGACTTTATCCTTCTTGTCCTAGGAGAAAGGGCAGAATCTTCAGTGAAAACAAGCAAATCTGTAGGATTTATTGGAGAATGTGCAATATATATTCCTGAATTTTACGTAAATAAAAGATAGGGGCTGAGCTTCTACTGAAGGAAGTGTCAACATCAGCAGGATTAAGCTCAGATCAATTTAACCACTTACAAATTCTCTATTTCCTTAAATATTTTGTAGAATTATTTTAAGTATAAAGAAAACTGAAATTCTTTTATACCCTAAAAACAAAGCACATAACTCTCAGTTCTCCTGAAATACCTGTCATTTTAAAGGGACAATGATTTGAAAATACATAATAAAAAACCCCCACATGGTAAAAAACTCTGCGTATGTGCATTATCCTTACTTAATACATGTTTAGAGTTTTTTCCTTTTATTAACAGGTTCTTATGTAACAACAGACTACTTGTAAATATTAGCACCCATTGGTGCAAATAACAGGAGCCATTTCTCTTCTGGCATTACTGTAAACCATAAGTGCAGCCACTGTCTGGTTTAAAAATTCTGCATGAATAGGGCTCTGACTGGAACACTGAAACAGCCTTTAAGCATCTCTAGTTCAGCAGAAGTCAATGTAAATTCCAAGGTCTCATAAGTCTGACTTAGTCCAAAGACTGGATTTTTCTTCATCTCTTACTATCAGCTCTCAAAATTAATAACAATCTTTAAAAAAAAAAAAAAAA
>VWZW01007087.1:102957-119599 GCA_013397115.1 Edolisoma coerulescens
AAAAAAAAAAAAAAGTACTTTTAACATGGAAAAACCGAGTTTATTGCTTGTAAATCAGCTTCAGAAACAGCAAAGATATTTCAATGAGTACTGACAAAGTAAATAAACTTGAAGCAGAGAAACCACACATTAGCAACCTCATGCTAATTAGCTTTAGGTTAACTAAACTGCAAAAAAACTGATAATTGAGACAGACAACAACTGTTTGCCAGTGTCACAAAGAAAAATTGCTTCCAAGTTTCTAATGTACATCTTTGACAGAAGAAACCAAAAATCTCATAATGTAATAAATGCAACTTCAGTTTATTCCAGGACTTACAAACAAGCAACAAAATGTATACATTCTGTACACCGAATTTAGCAGTGTTTGAAAATTATTTCCAAATACAGTTTATTCTACAAGATACAGGTTAAACATTATCTTAGCAAACTAACGCTATTTATTTGGTAGCAAAAGTCTGCAATTTGAACTAATTTGCATGCTATTAAATAAAAGAGTGCAAAAACCAGTCAAATTGTGAGAACTCTGATAGGGAGTACATCTATCACAGAAATACTCATTAACTATGTGCCCACTTACCCATCAATAACATTTTCATACCTTTTACCAGACTCAAGTATTGTCATATACCAAATAATTTTATTTTAATAAAACAACTGTGTGCTGAATCCTGATTTTTATTCTTATAATGCTGCTGAATTAAACTGCCTTCACAAAAAAAGCCCCAAAAAACCAACAACAAAAAACAAACAAACCCAAATGAAAAAACCACATTAACAACTAAGACACAAAGGCTATACTAGCTTGCATGCTGGTTGTGGAACGATCCACTCTGCATATCTCTTCAGAAGTGAGCCATGAGATTTAACACCAATTAAATGTATACTTCTTTTATAAGAGGAGAAAATAAGTTACCAAAAGACACACGAATTCTACTTCACTTCCCACAATTAAAACTCCAGAGTTTTCTTTCTAGTGGACAGTAACAGCCTGCTTATCTAGTGACAACATCAAACTACAAGTAAGGCCCTACATTCACCAGTTTCTCCGTAACAAAAAAATATGAACAAGAGTGAGGTTTTTTGACTCAAAATACCAGCCTCAAGGACTGTGCCAACTTTGATAAGCAGCATTGAATGACATACAGAGGCAAACAGTCACATTAAATAGAGTGAGTATTGAAATGTGGATTTAAGGGATTTTGGCTTTGTTCAAAATGTAGCACATGTCCTGTTTCAACTGCAATATATTTATAAACACCATTTAGCATTTCCATATCTCTTTCCCCTGACATAATGAAACTACTCTGTATCTTACAGCAATGAAGATTCAGAATTTGTCTGCACAGCAGGCATAACCAAACATATGACAAAACACAGCTGTAGCCTGTACTGAGTTTACTTATTCCATTCAAGTATTTTTAGGGCAACCTAGATAAAACTAAAGAGCTGCAGCAATGGTCTTCTACTGATTTTTTTCTGCCGTTGCCCAGCTGCAGGGTACCTTAGAAGGATCCATTAGATCTTGCAGGAAACCTGTTTTTCACTCAGAATGGTATATAAATCAGTATAAAGGGATTTTTTAATGCACATTAAGTATATTTTTTTTCTAAACTAGTGTAAAACTGCAACCCAGAACATCCCATCTACTTCTTTTTATATGTATGTATTTATGCACATGTGTGCGTACAATCTTACTAGTTAAATCAGGGCGTTATTTAAAGTCTGATTTACAAAATAAAAACAAATACACATCAGAGCTATCTTTCAGTGATCTCTCCGTAGCCACATCAAATTTTGAACCTCTCAGTCAAGCCCCTCTCAAACCAACAAAGCATTTAGTAGGTGAAAGGATTATCTCAGGGTATTAGGTAATTTAAAATTTCTGAAGGAACCTAGCAGAGAGCAGAGACGCTACGTGCTCACAAAGTTCATTATAATTACACACAATGCTCATTCCAACAGACATCATGTCACCAAACAGAACAAATATGCCAAATATGTAGTCATGACAAAAGTTTCAAAGTTGTAAGATATGTGACTATCAGACTAACAAACCTGAGCTAGACACTGGAAAGGAATGAGGAATTCTGCTTCAAGGATACTGTAGAGAGCATTATGGAGTAATATACTTGCTAGCATACACAAGGCAGCTACTAAAGCATATTCAGTTTCATTTCAGTTTAAATGAATTACTTCCAGAGATATCAAGAAAATGGTAGCATGATTTCTCACTTCTTTATTTTATACAACCCCAATTTGACTAGAAACAAACTTATCTGTGGGCCATTATATTTTATGCAATAACTGAATGACTACAGAAAAAATTGTACTCTACCATTAAGAAGCTAGGTATGTATAAAAATACAAGCTGCCATTAGAGAACATTTTAACCTATTTAAGTGAGTTTAAACACACCTGTGTCATGAGAAGCCAATACAAAGACTTTTGAAAAATGCATTGACTGATATTTTCCCTTTTAGGACTAGCCATGTTTCTAATGACTCCCCACAACGAACTGAAATGAACTGTGTCATAAACTAGATATAACTGAGGAGGGGGATATCATCAGGTTTACAGTGGTAAGGTGAGGGATGAGATGCCATCCCACTCACACCAGTGAGATGCCCAGAACCTAGAGAAGGAAGGCAGGTCAGAAGGAGAACACCTGAAAGAACACTAGGGAATTTCAGCCACTCCAGACACAAAGTCAGCTTCACTGGGAGCCCACCGAAATGTCTCTACGCTGATGCACATAGCTGGGGAGTAAACAGGAAGAACTAGGGATGTGGTCACACTTGCAGGCCTATAACCCTACTGGTATCAGTGAAGCATGGTGGGACAGCTCCTGTGGAGTGTTGGAACAGAAGGATACAGGCTGTTCAGTTTTCTTTCCTTCTTAAGAGGGGAAACAATTACTTCAGCTTTTTTTAAGAGATGTCACAACAGAAGACAACCATTCTGACACTCTTAATTTCACTTTCCATTCTTGTCTTCTCAGAAGAGACAGAAAGGAGAAATAATGCATGAGAACCAAAAAAGAAGGGCAGGATTCAGGTCAGCTGAAAAACACAAGTGAAGCACTTGCTATTTAACTTGAGGATTTCTTCAATTGCATCCTTATATATCACCAGAAGTTGGGCTTCTGTGTTTCCTATGTTCTCTTTGGGGGCTCTTATGCAGCATGAGGTCCTGTGTGTTCTAGTGGATTTCTCACTACAATTTATCTTCTATGGTCATGCACTGCAACTGATACTGTCTCCTGGACAACAATCTCCCATTCGTCAAGCACACAGTTCTGTCACTGAGCAAAATCACTGCAAATCTTAAGAGTGCATGAGAAATAAAACAATATACCCAGCAGTGTGACACAATCAAAAAGACAGGCCAGATGAGTCATAGTCACAACAGTATTTCCAATGAACAAAAGCAAGACAAAGCAACAGGAAAAAAAGACTTTGCTTAAATTGAACTGCGTGATGTGAAAGCCCAGAAGAGCTTTTTAGCTGTATAAATCGAGGATTGGGGCTGTATTTTAGCTGTTATTATGAAAGAAAAATAGTCTATACTCTTTTTAAAAAAGCAATGAAGTACAAGGCTGGAGAGAGATCTAAGATAAAGATAAAATAGAATTAATGCTTCTGAGGGACAGGCAAATAGTAGCACTACCAATCAAAGGTGGAAGATTATCAGTAAGAGACAAAGGACAACACAGAATATATTGAATATTCCTAAAACGCTAGTCGGCCATGTATGTACAGTGATATAAAAAAGCCCATACTCTAATATTCTTCCATTCGAAGAAAAAAAAATGCCTCATGAGTCAGATGTGAACTGTCCACATGGATACAGAAGTTGAATGTGGGCTTGCAAATAAAATCACAGAACCTTCACAGAAATTTAAAGGAAATGTGATGAGGACTCTCCAATTCAAAGAGAAAATGCCCTCAGAAAAAAAGGAGATTTCAATTAGAAGACATAATCAGTGATATCTGAAACATGAGAGTGATATCACTGTTTCTGTAACTTGGCTAGGAAACTGGTCCTCAGAGATTTTGATGAAAACTATTTCAGTATAGTACAAGGACTCTACAATAAAACCAGACAGGGAAATTCCAGCACCTACTGCAAATGATATGTTCAGTGAACATACAGATAAAACAGGCCTACAGACAGTATCTGCCAGAGCAATTAACACAGTTTTTGGAGAGTGAATGCTAGCTTCCTTTCTTGTTTGAAGATACAATTTCCCTGATGAAAAAGGTACCTGAACAACATTCATCTTAAGGCTTCAAATTCAGACATCGGGCAGAACAAGGAATATTTCTGGCTTTTTAGAAGTCTGTAGAAGTATGGTGTGAGAATGAAGTTTTGTGATTTACAAGCAGGAACTCTTTAAAATAGAGAAAGTAATTTTCTGAAAAGGATCCTCTGCATTAGTCACTTCAGTAGAGGAGATAAAAAGTTATTTAGGAGCAGCCCCAAAAGCACATCATAAACTTAGACTGTGACATTAACTATGGCCTGTCTACTGATAAGTGGATATACTAACCACGAAATCTTCATGTGTCTGTTTTATAGATATTAGCACTTACTGAAAGAGATGTAAATGCAATTAAAATGTGAGCATACAGCAGAACATGGCCAATATCCCTAAGGTCTATGATTTTATTTCAGAAATAAGACTAATCTCTTTCCTCAAAAGGCTGTTCTCTCTTTTTTTTTTTGTTCCATCCATGATAGAACTGGGTATCTCAGAAAGACCACATGTAGAAAACCAGATAAAGAATCATGCTATCCTTACATCTTTACCAAAAAACCCAGCGTATTTTAAATTATTAACATGGCACTCACACACAAAACCAGCTGCTGGCTGAATATAAGCTGATTACTTGAGTTGAGCAGATCATCTTTTTGGAGCCCCTTTCTAGGAATTATAACATGCATTTTCTTAGTTTACTATTGTAGATATCTAGACCTGTGCAGAGCCATGTAGACATAATATAGTTATTAAAAATTTAAACATTCAAAGCTAATTAAAAATATCTCAAGTACACAGTGAAACCAATTAAACAACTTAGCTACTCAACAATCATTTTATGATAAGGCACCATTTTCTGTTTTAAACACAAGTAACACCTTCCAAAGTAGCAGAAATCATGCATGATTGATGTACACATATTGTAAAACACTGTACTGGATGCAAATTAATGTTCCCCATTCTGAAATGCAGGAGGTAGCCTGAAAAACAAGACTTACTAGTGTGAAATTTAATAACAGTTATATTTTCTCAGACCAAAGGCATATCCCAGACCATGACAGTGGAGTAAGAAAAAAAAGAATGACAATTCTTCAAAGCATGTCTTTGTCCTCTAAAGATCTGTAATTTAAGACCAGCCTTACTAGTTAAGACGTCATGTTTCTACATGCAACAGTCATGGAAGGATTTTCCTTCCATATTTTTCAGCCGTTTTCTGAATCTATATAACCTATTACAACCCATTGCTGTAGCAACCAGTTGCACAACTTCATTACACGTTTTTCAAGAACATGTTTGTGGGCTTGCTTTGAATCATCTGTCTGCTGTGGTTATCTGATGGCCCACAGTTCTTGCTTCTGCAAAGATAAAGAATAGTCATTATTCCTTATTCACTTCTCCCATGTATCCCCACACCCAACACACATCTTTATTACACTCCTCTTCATTGCATTTCTCAAGTTTGTAAAGCCCATCTACTTATTCACTAATTCTACAGAAGCTCCTCCACATATCTGCGCCTTATTTTGTCTTACTGAATTCTCCTACATCAGTTTTCTAAGTAAGGGAGATGAAAATATAATTGGTTACATGAAGTCAAACTCTTCTGTGGTACATAGCAAAAGGACAATCTGCATTATGAAAAACTCCAGTTAGACACTGAAAAAACCCAAAAACCTCACAATGAAGACAGTGATCAAATACTGAAACGTGCTTCCCAGAGGGACTTCCATTACTGGAGCTGTCAGAACCTCAACATGCATAAGGCATTTTGCAGCCTGATATAACATGAAAGATGGTCCTGCTCTGCGCAAGAAGTGGGACCAGATAGACCCCCAGAGATGTTTTCCAATTTAAATTACTCTGCAGTTCTATGGCATTTGGGAAGCAGGTGCACATCACTTTATATAGTGATGTAATGTTTTCTGCTCTCTCCTTTCTTGTTTTCCTGAAAATTTCTGGCATGCTTTTTTTGGTCCTGATCACTTCTAGTGACCTGGTATCTTCAGGAACATTTAGATTTTATTTTGAGTGGTAACTCAGAAGTCATTATTGGTATATGTGAAATCAGGCAGTGTTACTACAGGCTGGTCTGCAGGAATAACACAATACAATGTTAATATCAGAAGTTTTTAAAAGGCTGTTAGAAATAATATGTGCAATTTGTAACAAGTTCAGGAATTTACTCAACTCGCTATCAAAAAACATTTGTTTTCTTTCAAAAAAAAAGTTTTTTTTCTCTTATGATTACTTTTATGGATTTCATTCCTTATAAACCAGATCTTGAAGTTATAAAAGAGGCTAGAAAGTAATTTTTCCCCAGGAAAACAGCAATAAGAAAAAGTATTAAGCAAGAGATTGGTGAAATATTTGGAGACAAAAACCTAATAAATATTTGGCAGATTTTACTTAGGAAAGGTTCAGATGTCAGCAAACACTCTGTGTAAATAGATTAATTTTTAAAAAAGAATTATGAATACTACAATATGATTGACCCTTTGCTTTTTTTTTAAATTCCTATCTATCATAACAGAATGTACGGTTAAGTTGTCTGCTCTGTTTTCTCTTTTAATTAAGACTTTCAGAAGACTAATTTTTCAAGCTACATATGAAATGTCAGGGAAATGTCACCTTCATCTTTTAAATAATTAGCAAGTCTTCCAAACACACGAACACGTATTAAAGGTCTTAACAGAAGTCGAGCACCTCTTAATGGGGGTTAGCAATAATGCTTCCAGAAACATTATTGTACATTTTTACTCTTATAGACCTAACAGCTTTTTTATTTTTAAAAAGATGATACTTTGATTTCACCAAATTATCATCAAGAATGTCAGCAGTTCCCTAGAGAAAAAGATGACTACATATACCTCTACATGTAAGCTGAGGCACTGAGATCTTGTATAAAAACTGTTTTGTGGAAGGAAAAAGTAGCCAGACAAAGGCTTCTGCAGTGCAGTAGGCCCCTGAAATTAAATATTCCTTCTCTGCTTAATGAATGTATCTCTACACCTAAATCCCAAGACACCTCCGTTCATTGATCACATAATGATGCCAAGTAAATGACATCTGATTTCAATAAAGGCAATTTAACAAACCAATTAAGACTTTGGAAAGCTTACAGACAAATTTAGAACAAATAAATACTTTTTAAAAATTAAGTTTAAATGCTATTAACTTATTTAACTGTGGAAACATGTAACAGGGAAAATTAAGACCTCTATCCTTCAAAAACCTGAGGCTGTTGTGTACATTTTCAGATATGAACTGTTTTGCTGATTTCAAGAGCACTGCAATTAATCAACAATGCCATTATTAACTGAATGTAAAAAAATAATTAATTGTCAAACTATCATTTTAATTGTTTCACTTAACAAAAAATTACCAAATTTCAGTCTGTACAGCAATTGCTATATATGAAAGGGAACTACTTTTTCATGGCATGGTCCCTCTCTTCCTTGGTTGCCATTGCCACATCACAGTAACAGAGCTCCAAGTTCTCTCTTGCTATAATTCTGTGTAAGCTCGTGAAGATGCAATGGGAGAACATAAAACAGACTGCACTGAGTGCTCATAGCTGTACTGCCACACCTAATGCTCACAAAAGCTAGAAAGCCAACATCTCACATCCTCTGGCAGCTTATCACTCAAAAAATCAATGGCATGAAAAAAACCAATGGTATGATGAACTGGCTGGTGGTGAAGGTCAGCATCTGCCAGGACAACATCTTGCTCAACATTCAGGCTGTGCTGCTGCTGCTTCAAGAAAACCAAGAATCACAAGCCAAAAAGCAGTGAATAAACGTGCATCCACAAACCATTTCAATTCAAAAATTCTTAGGAGCATTTTTGAATCAAAGAGGCTTTACTTTAATACGGGATATATCCAGTTGAAATAGTTTGAGGTTTTTATGACCCAAATTCTCAGAAAAACAGAGAAATGCAGTAATGCTGGAGATGCTGCACCAGAATTTTAATCAAGATCAACACTACAGCTGCCATTTGAAGTGGTAAAGTCTTCAACATGAAGTATGTTTTAAAACTGGTTATATACATTTATGCACACACAGGCTGGTCTTGCCATCCCCCTTTCAAGTTAAAAACAAAAACAAAAACAAACCCAACAAAAAACCCCCTGAGCTAGAATGAAAATTGTTGCTAACGTAATGGAAGAAATGGATTTTTTCTACATAGACATGTTATTCAGCATTACTCCTATTTGGAAAACTGCATTTCTACTCAACTAGATTGTGACAAAACAGCAACAGAAAACATCAGTTTTCCTCCACTGAAGACGGGCATCAGTGTTGAAAATAAATTTTATGTCCTGACGTTTTCATACACTCATTTATTTGCAAAAAAAAGTATAAAGGTAGACAGTGGTTTTGGCACTTGTTAACAAATTACACTATTCTGTAATGGAACTTCCTCAGTGGAATGGTGAAGTTTTAGGTGTACAGCATTAGCTTCAGTTTTAAAAAAAGTTTACATCAAACTTTTCAAACTGGCAAATATTACTTAAGGACTAAGAGAACTTTATTTCAACTATTGGCCTAACAAAAAGAACTAGAGTCATCACTATATGGGCTGATAACAAAAAGCCACAGGTGAAGAACCCCTAGGCTACATTTCACGAGCCATGAAAAATTTTCCAGTGCAAGTGCCTGAAGAACTAACCTATGCATACAGTACTTGACACAATGAACTCCGCAGACCAAGCAAATACAAACACAACGTCCAAGACATTTTCACATCAGGATCCAGCCTGATAAACATAAAGCCTTGAAAAAAAATGTCCAAAATACCTTAATTCCTAAGGTTCTCTGCAACAGTCAGTAGCTGAAATAAGGAAGTGATGAAGATCACCCACAGTTACCACAAGCATGTTGGTGAATTCCTGAAGAGCAGTGTGCATGCCAAAGAATGCCATCTGGAACTGGAAATTGTCTTTACTAGCCACAAACTTAAAATAACAATAATAGGCTTGCCAGAAATCCATATATACTTACACACCCTGCAGACTGAGAAGCACAAACCATTCTCCTTTTCTCATCACTATAAAAATCTGTGTTGGTTATTTTAAAACTCTAAAACCCCCAGACAGGAAGCCAAGCCACGTTTCAGCAGAGAACAAAACAAAAACTGTTCTCAATCTTTTATTCCAGATCTGCACAGGCAAAACTTCTCTGGTCCCACTGAGTACAATGGCATCAGTATCGTGACAAAATATGACCTCATAAAGCAAATCTGTATAGCAGTTTGTAGGTGGGAGATTTTAAGTCAGCAAAGAGGAAAACTGCAGCTATGAGCTACAAGCAGGTGATTTATTTTTGCCATGGAGGTTAGTTAAAAGATGCCCGAGGTAAGCACAGGGAATACAGAACTAAGGTAACAGGTCAATGAGAAGGACAATTTGGGGGGTTTCTTCCTAGAGATTCTGAAAAAAAATAAATTTTGCCTGATCTCAACTCAAGCAAAGGTTCCATCCAAAACAGGGTTTGCTAAGGAGGACTGCATCTCTTTATAGTTCAGCATTTTGTATCCAAAGAAAACATGGGAAGACAACTGAAGCAACTAACTGGATGCTGTACCAACTGCATAAAGGGAAAACTACAGCTATGGGAGCAAGCACCCTGTGCATCAGCCAATGAAGCAGCTAATGCTGCTTCCAACTGTGCTAACTCGGGGTTAGTCAGCCCAAAATATATCTAAATGCAGTATTTATAAACATAGCATGAACTGACTATGGCATTTGTTAGTGACTGCACTTAGTACGCAGGTCAATTACTTTAATTAGAATGCACTACTCACTAACAGGAGGAATGACAATCTTTCCAGATCTCATTAAATATATTCAAACATTGTTGGATTTGGTTGGTTTTCAGCCACATTTACACTCAGTAATGCCTGCTCAAGACAAGTGCCTTACAAAGCTAGTGGTGGAGTCCAGATCTTAGGCATTTAAGTCCAAGAAAGTCTGGTTCCTGGAAGGGATTAGATGTACTGAAGCCAGCTATACCCTGAACAGCTGTTGGGGAAGCAGTGGACAAAAGTCAACATGCGAAGAACAGAGAACAAGAACAGCATCACTATATTGCATGACCTTGAAATCCACAAGTAACCATAAATCCTCCTATGGTTCCCAAGACACCAAGAAGTAAATAACCGATAGCTGCAGGATCCCAGGCTGCAGGCAGGGAACTGCAACCCAACTTCAGCAGAGGTCCATGCCAACCTACAGAAAACACTATTCTCTAGGGCGACTACAGAATTTCCCCCTAACTTCCAAGGAAGTTCTTAAAGGCCTGAAAAGAACCCAGTCTCCCCAGCCAACCACCATGTCATTGTACCAGAGGGGCATTGTCTTTATGTTTGTCATCACACTGTTCTAACCGGTACAAGGTAACATTTCTTCGGTTCTGCCCTCTACACACTGGCATGTACTAATCAAGATTCCTCTTATAATTCATTAACTGGCTCGAGTTGACTCACTGACTGGCTCTAATGAAGTCGCCTGGCAAACGCTAGGCCAAGCAACAAGAAACAGCATTACATGTTATGTGATCAGGCAGGACGTGAAGGCTTTTTCTTCTCCCAATAAACAGTGTTATTAAATATGGACTGGTAATTATAGCCTGCTTGGAAAATCCTACTGTGAGAGGATGCATTTGTTTTATCACAATAAAACAAAGTTTCATGGAGTTAACCCTGAAGAGCTTCAGTCAGATAGGCCATGACAGGTTCTTAGGCAGATCCACATTTACGTTAGATGTGTTAAACAATAAAATTGAACCTTTCATAACTGGAAATAGTTTGCAGTATGCTTAGATTCAAATTTGATCAGGTATTTCTGTCTGACAGCTGTTTGGCAGGGTAGTCAGAATACGATGTTTGCTTTTGGTTTTCACAGATACTTGTTTATGCACAAAACCAGCCTGCATGTTAATGATAAAATGATAGACCAACTTTGTGACAGCTTGAGCACAACTTGAGCACCATAACTGAGGCAGGCTTAATGAGTAATCTTTGCAGGGTGCCAAAACAACAACTATCTGCCAATTTAAACAACAGAACAACAAAAATGCAAACCCTCAAAATCGGCAGTGTTCAAATTCTACTCTGAGCAAAGCCTATGGTCCACTGAACTCATGCATAGATCGCAGCTACAAATCACAGACACAAACAAGACTATTTTGAAAATACAGATATCAGGGAGGACAGACTCAATGTGCAAGTCTCAGTAACGGTATCAAGTAAAAGATTTCAATCCTACTCAAGCTGAGGTCCATAAATTTTATCTAGCATGATGAGCCAAAATAAATAAGGCAGCACTTCTACAGAAATGCAAAAAGACTTCGAGTTATTAGTTCAGCCAACAGATTCTCTTTCTTATTTCAGTCATTACTTATTAAAAAGGGTCTGAACAAGCAAGCAGTGTTCCCTCAAAGTTCTTAAATTGTACTTATTTAGCATGCTCAAGCTGCTTGTTGAATCAAAGACCAGTCTCCTCTGTTACAGAAGAAACTCCTTTTGCACCCACCCCCTCAAAAAACCCCCAGTAATTTCTAGTTTATGGGTATAGTTAAACATGATTCAATGCATCAACTTCCTAAAAGGTATGTTGAAGAAAATAACTGATTAAATACTTCAGTCATGTTGGTTGAAAATCCTATTTTCCTCACTATTTTTTCTTACATATTATAAAGCTACATATTTCATTATCACACAGGTCCTAAGACAATGCAAGATCAAATTGCACATACAACTATCCACATAAGCAGTGTTAATTTACATGTTATACATAAAAATCCCTACAAAGTGAACAGATCAAATATTCAAAAGCAGCAGCACCTGAAGCAGACCAAAACCTTCCAATATACAGTCAAAGTTTTGGATACTACTACAAAACAACCTGAGAAGAAAACAGCTGCATTTTTGTCAAAAAGCTACTTCACTGGCCCATACAAAAATTACTCTAAGACAAATCATTCCTCCATTAATAGTACTTATGTAGTTGTCGCACATTACTGGGGCGTGGAACTTGAATCAACAATCACTAAGTGAGCAAAACCACACTGTAACAGGATCCTATTTACGTAGGAAATGTTCACGATTCCCACTTGCAGGCTTGTCTTTCTCCTCCATCCCCTATAGAGAAAACAACATCTCCCCTTTATGCTATAATAGCCAACAAACTAACATAAGAACATTGAATTTATATCACCTGCACTTAAACTTTCATTTTCCTTGAGGATGTAGGTTTCTCTTTCAGACTAACAAAATACAAGTGTAACTAAAAGGCTTTGGTTTTTTTAAACCCAGAAGTTACTTCTTTAACTTTTCTGGTTTTATAAATCGGGTTACTTTTTTTTTTGTTTGGTTGTTTCTAACTCAGAAGTTACTTTTAAACTTTTTTATTTTTAGAACTCTCCAAATACATCTCCCCTCATTTAAAAATCATACAAAAATCTGCATCCTCTTTCAGTACAATTGCCTATGGCCAGCTCAGTCACATCAGCTCCTTCCATACTACAACATTCACTGTATTACACTGAATTCAGTATAAACAATCACCAAGTTCAACTGCTCTAGAGAGCAGCTAGCACAGAAGACAAAAACTTCAGGTTAACATGATACAAAAACTGTCAAGCATCTCATTTTAGCCCCCCCACCCCCAAACCAATATATTTGTGTTTACATTTTTCTCTCTTTCCGACCAACAGTTCTTTGTTTTCATTTTTATAGCAGTTGCTGAGTAAATGCCACAGGTTTCCAGAGTGAGATAATTTCAGTTAGATATTGTGAAAGTCTTCATTGTTACAGAGTTTTGGCAACACTAGGTAAATTTAATTTAAAGGGGAATGACAGAAGTTTGTATTACATATAAAGCCAAACATTAAGTGATTTTATTTCATCTTAGTATTCAGAGCCAAGATCTGGAAATAAAACATATCATTCTGAGGCACATCAGACACAAAAATGTGCAGATATAGCTCAGGCTATATCACTTCTATACTGTATTTTTCTAATCATACTATTTATGCTTTGATTCAGCACCCAATTTACCACAGTGACAACATGTGTTGATAAAGTCAGAGCCACAGTCTCACAGAAATACTGTCTCATGAAATCATACTGACAACTGCCCTGTCTCCAGCCCTTCCTCCTGGATGAGTCCTACATGACTATGTTGTAGGCTTCTCTAATCCTGTGTCTGGTCCTGTGTCCTGGACAGACTTTGGACCCACATGATAGTCTTGTCCTCAGCACTGTCTCAGACCTCTTTTCATTTTGCTCCTGACAGGACTCCTAGGTGCACTCTGAACCTGACTAAACACTCTGCTGCCTCGGGAGCTGCCAGTGTCTGGCTCTGCCACTCTATCCATAATTTGGTTGCTTTCTTTTTTCTTTTTTTTCTAATTTTACTTACCTATACTTTAGCTTTTAGATACCACCAGCTCTTGCTTTTTGCAGGAACTTGACAAAAAATCAGATTTTAAAAATCATTTTGCCTGCAGAAAGACTTTGCAGTAACTTCCAGAAAACAAACCTGCTTTTGATCCACAAAATCCTACAGTGCCCTAAAAGTAAACACCCTCAATCATTTTCTGAGAAGGACAAGTTTCCATGCATCTTGGCTGTGATACTCCAAGCTTTCTTTTTTCTCTAGGGTGAGTGCATTAGTTTCAGAAACTCGTGGATATCTGCTACTATATTCATGCAAATGTCACTGCCTTTCTCACATTACCCTAACACAACAGCCAAATAAAAATTAAGTTTCTGATGATCTGTTTCTGTATCTCCCTAAAAAGAAGTTGAGAAAAGTAATCCTGGAATTTTCTGACAAGGATATAGTGACTACCACTATCTCACACAAAACTCTGATTTTCCCTACCATAAAGACTATTTTGAACAAGAACCTCAGTGTCTGTTGGAAGGGGGGCTTCACCTGTTTGAAATCAATATCCACTACTCTTTATGGCCTAGTTTATCCAAGACAACTACATGAGACTGGCAGACTTCAGTCACAGTCTCATGTCACAGGCAGGATACCTTAAGCAATCTAAAAATGGCATTAGTGCTGATGTTCAGGCACCTGGATCCCAAACTGACCAGAAATGTTTTGCATCTATCCGACTGCAGGATGATTAAAAAAACAAAAAGTAATATCTGAAACATGCTATTTCACTTACCCCACTGTTAAAAATCACCAACAGTAAAAAAAAAAAATAAATAAAAAGGAGAACAAAAAAATAGGTCTGTAACTTAAAGACAGTGGTCTGAAAATTGGATTGCCTGGTTTCTCAAGTCTGTAGCAGGCAAGAACTTCCCCACATGAAAGAAAAAAAACAGAAGCCAAGAATAAAATCATACACTTCAATCTGGCAAAAAACTACACTAGATTAAAACTAAAAATCCTAATTCCAAGAATTATTTTACAGCAGATTTTAGGAGTTTTAGAAGCATAATAATTGCTTTTAAGGCCAATGGTATTTTTAATCAGCCACTTAAAAAGGAAGAGAGAAAAGCGGAGAGGTGATTTAAAGCAACCAAATTCTATCACATTACTTCCTGTGTAGAGGCTATGAGAAGTTAGCAATCACACAAATTCAGTCCCATCACCATGAAAAAGAAGCAAGGCAATGATGATGATTCTGGCAGAGAATTCCTCCCAGCACATAGAGAAACATATGCTGGGCACCAGTATGTGATTTCTGTTCAAAAGGAAATTTCTGTGTGGAGCTTTCCTAATCCACAGAGAAGATTCTGGCTGAAATAACAAATCCCAAGTGGGTACACAGTTCTGCAACACTTCACTATGGTGAAGCCTGCTTCCTCAAGGAAGAAATGAAAGCTCTTGAAATATTTTTGGCAGTTCAAGAGAGGTCTATGAACTTATCTCAAGTACTTACAATTCTCCTTCATACAGAGAGAGTAATTCTGCACTTCAAATATCCAAAGAGTTCTGTTTCTGTGAATGACCCACCTCCCTCAATTCCTCAAAAATTTTGCTCACACTTCTAATTTCACTTTTCCCCAAGACCAGGTTATTTCTCAATACTTTTTGATAGATAATACGCTAACCTTAAGAAATATGTAAGTTCTAAGCTTTAGTGTGTGAACTTAGTCCAGTATTTTACTTCAGAAGTTTCTAGGCATGTTCACTGGCAAGAGGCTGGACAGCTCCACTGACCTCTCATCCTGTAAATTCTGGACCAGCCAGTGGGACAAACCATGATTGGTTTTATCTGTCTACTGCCTTAGTATCTCCTTTTGTATTATTCTTCCTCTGATGTATGTCCGTCAGGCAGTTGGGATTTACAAAAAGAAGAAGGAGAAGCTAGAACATATTCACTACGAGAGAAAGATGAATAGAATTCATCCTACACACTTGCTAAAAGCATCTGACATTTGGGGCATTTTCAATCCATGTCAAATTCTAGCTGTAAGCCAGAAACACAGGCCCCAGCCAGCAAGCTTGGAAAGTGGCCATAAACAAAGATCACTTAATTGAACTTCAGCTGTCCAGGCAACCACCAAATAAAACTGTTTATTTCCAGGCCTTTTAGGAATAAACAGGCAAAATTTCTACAGCATGACTGCATTGGCAGCGTTCCCTCAGCAGAGACTAAAATAAAAGAAAGGATAAGGATACGAATGCTGCACAGACTAACTCTGGCCCTGTTTCTATTGACAAGAAAGTTAAAATGCTGCAATAACACAGTGGAAGTGTACAAGATTTATAAATATATAAACCAAATAATTGTGAAGGGCTCCCCTACCATGCCCTAATACAATCTTAGTTTTATATAAATGTCATGAGCCTCAAATCAGTAAAGAACTACTTACATGGAGAGATAAGGGAGATGTTTGGTGATGCATTACAGAGCATAAGAAAGCGTCAATTCTTCTGAATCATTAAGAAAAATGACAAATTTATCTCTACTGTTACGCTTTCTGCTACTGCTGCAACGGCCTGTTGTTGGAGAATGGCTTGACGGTACAGACAATCTCTGTGCTAAGCAGAGCAGGCCACACTCCATATTGCAAACGTGCAGGCCGGCACAGGCGATTGTGCTGTGCCATGCTGAAAGAGGAATAAAATAGCTGAACTGGCAAGAACACTGTATCCTTGGCAAGACCGTGGGACAAGGAAGAACCCTGAAGAAAGATACAGCAAGGACAAAATATACGCAGCTACGACGCAAACGGCATTTTTACCACTCACACTGTACCCATTGTACTTAGTGTGTATAAAAGGCTGCGCTACTCGGGAATAAATTGAAGCTTGCTTTACCAATCATATTGATTGTGTAGCATTCTTCCCTCACCGCCGCATCGTGGTGCCCTACGTGGGGCACGAACCCACGACCCTGAGATTAA
>VWZW01007091.1:5468-23003 GCA_013397115.1 Edolisoma coerulescens
CGTTGTTGTGGCAGGGTGAGGACCCAGGTGTTGAGGAGAGGGGAACAGCTTTCACCAACCCTGGTTTCATGACCCCTCTTCCCTTCTGCTGTGCCAGGCTGCCCCATGCGGCTTCTGGTGCCTGGGACTCTGTGGGCGGGGAGCAGATGCCTGGCACCAAACCCCAGGGATGTGCTGAGAAATACTGTTAGTGCTCAGCTTTTTTAGATAGTCATCCATCCATCCATCCATCCATCCATCCATCCATCCATCCATCCATCCATCCATCCATCCCTCCATTCATCCCTCCCTTTCTCCCTCCCTCCTTCCCCACCTCTGTCTCTCCCCTATCCCACCACCATTCCCTCAATCCACCCCTTCCTTCAGCAGCCTACCTTTCTCTCTGGCCGTGCAACTGTCCCTCTTACCCTCCTTCCCACTCACCACCAGGACATCAAATCACTTCATCTTGCGCTGCTCTGAACAAACTCTTCACTCCCAACCAGCCAAGCTTCCAGCCAGGGCTGGGTCTGTCCTCCCTGCACCCCTCAACAGACCAGGGGCAGACTGTGGGTGCAGCAGGGGATGCTGGGGACCCTTCTGGATCCCATCAACATGAGATTTGGGGTTCCCTTCATCTCTAACCATGTTCTTTGGGGAACAGATCGATAGGGAGCTGCTGGTGGCCCACTTGAGGGAATCTGGGAGTGGGCAGGAGGGATGCAGTGGTGGTGCTGGGAACCCCTGGATCCCATAAACATGAGGTTTGGCGTTCCCCTCACCTTCATACTGTTTTCTAGGGGAAGAGATGGGCTGCTGACAGCCCATCTGAGGGTAGCCAGGATGCAGTGGTGATACTGGGGACCCCTGGCCCTGATGTCCTTGAGCCCAGTGAAGGCAGGAGAGGCCAGGACACTCTGCAGCACCAGCACCACTGCTGCACTGAGCTGCCCTGTGGAGGGATGAATCCAGCCAGGAGCCTGTCACTCCAGAGCAGGATGGATGGGGCCTCTCTCCAGCTCTTGCTATTCATAGTGCTGCGGAGGCGAGCGCCATGTGACACCCCACATCGGCAAGTGATTAATTGCAGAGACATTTACAAACAACTTAATAAACTGACATTGGTGGGGGTTGGGCACGTGAGGGTGTCTTCTGGCTCCTCCACAGCCACAGGCTGGGACTCAGCTGGGACCTGGCTGAGACCCACAGCCTCTGCTGGAGCCCTTGGCACATGGCTGACATGAACCGTCACTGTCCCTGTCCTTGCCCATGGTCTGGTGGTGGTGGGAGCATCAGTGCCCTTGTGTGCCAGACACATGGATTAGTTGAATGCCAGGCTTGAGTCATGGTCATGGTGCCACCAAAGACAATGCTGCCGTTACTGAATGCTGCCACTCACGAGGTGCTGCCTGCCCTGAGTGCTGCCATTCCTGGGTATTGTGTCTTGTGGTGGGGACACCTCACATTCACCGTCCTCATCTCGGGTACCCTGAGGAGGAGCCAGGTGGTGGCTGCACAGCCCGGCATGACGCGACAATCACCCCATGACACCAGTATGGGTTGTCTCCACGGGTTCTCCCCTGCATCCCGTACCCATGGCAGCTCAGCCCACCAATCTGCATCCCACTGAGTGGCTTCTACCCCTGCACTCCCCCACCCCCCTCGGCAATGAACTCAGCAGATTATCAGGTCCTGGGTTATTAGAGAGCAGCCACACTCCAGCAGACTTTAAACCGGTCATTATTCCATCAACAGCCCCATTAAACTGTCACTGGCTTTTTCCAGCCTTTCTCCCATTATTTTTCTCTTTTCCTTGCCTCCTGCCTTTTCTCCATCTATGCTTTTTTTATCAGAGCATGTGGCTGCCAACACACTCAGGATGCTCCCAAGGGGTTCACCACATCACTCTGCTATCAGTTTACCCATCCAGAAAATGGGATCAGGCTCGAGAAGGATTTGAGGAAATCTACCACTCCCCAAACTGACACAGGAACCCCCCTCCCCCTGCCCCATTCCACTTTCAGCCTGTCCCAGGGATGGAAAGGGGCTCTGGATGTTGGGGAAGGGAAAGAAGAGCTCATGGGAGGGTTTTAAAAGCAGAAAATGAAGGGGCAGAGGAAAGGCCCAGCTTCTTGAAGCCTTTTATCCTTCCCAGTGCTCTCCCCCCTCCCCCTGCTCTGCCCACTCCCAACTTCCTCCCTGGCAGCCGCCCACTCGCCACTAGGCTTAATAAGAAAAATAAAGGAAATTTAAATAGCTAGATAAATGTTGGGCTGGTATGGGGGCGGGGAAAGGCTGCAGAGGTGGTTTGTGCCTAGGAGGGTCCTATGGGATGGGGGATCTTGCCTCTCCCAACTCCAATGGGGTGCTGGCAGGGCCAGGGACTCAATGCCATGTGCAGGTGGCATTGGGAGCTCAGTGTCTTGGAGGAATGGAGGTGTTTAGAAAGGGATGTTTGCCCTTGGCTTTGCATGGCCAGAGCTGGGCAAGGAGACATGACTAAAGCCAGAATGTGATAGGTGGCAGAGGTGAGAGCCAGACTGGGATTTTCCCTGTCAGGGGACCTTCGAAGTGGGCACAAGGACCAGTGGGCACAGCCAGCTGCCAACCCTCTGACCAGCAGAGGTCAATGGCTTCACTGCATCCCAGAGCATGTGGGTCTGGCACCTGAAAAAGGATGCTCTGGCTGCTGGCTGTTTATCCATTACTGTCATGGCACCGGCTCTGATGAGGAGCTGGGTTAGTCTTTCTCCATTATGTACATGTTAATTTGCATTTATTTAAAAATAACAGAGCTTTCAATCTCTTTGTTAACATCGGAGCAGCAATGCTCCTGGGTTGTCAGCCCAGAGACATCCCTGATGCGTCCCTGTCCGGGGCTGGGCATGGAGCCCAGCTAGTATCCTCTGGGGCTAGGATCCCCAGGGAGATGTGTGCAATGTGGGACAGGCAGACACATAGAATTGCTCTGTTGTCAGCATCCCGGCTGCTGCGTGTCCCCTCAGTGACGGCCCTGCTCCCCTCTGTGCTCCAAGACTTCTTGGGGTGGGGAGAAACAGGGATGAGCTTTTCAGCGATGGTGGGGGGACTCAGTAGTCCCCACTGGGGGTAGAAGGGTCACAGAAGGGATCTGAAGCATCTCTGGAGCATCCCTGGAGCATCTTTCCCCAGGTGGAGGCTCAGTGCTGCTCCCCGAGCTACAGACAAGACTCCAGCCATTTCTTCTGCAGGTTAAGGCAGTGAAATCCCTGTGGAATCAATCTTTTGGAGCCATGTGGCTTAATGACCACAGAGCTCCAAGCAGTGACATAGATGTGCCACATGTCGTGCAGGCTGGGCACCCATCCCCTACCCAGTCCTGCACTCAGATGCACCAGACATGGGTGCAGCTGCAGAGGAGCAGGCACAGCTCTGTACAACTACTCATGGATGACATCTGTCTCTGGTTCACCAGGACTCCAAAATCTCTGTTTTCCCTTGTTCCACCTGCTGGGAGACTCCCGAGGAGCCCATGCTGGGCTGTGGCTCCCATATGTGTGTATGAGCACCCTGTGTGCTTTCACCGACATGGATCTGCAATTCCATGTGTGACCATGCATCCAAACACATGCACACACGCTCAGGTGCACACGTGTATTTATCCCTCCTGAATACGTACCCAGGTGAGCAGCAGCTCCATGGACATGTGGCCCTGAACCCCCTGAACGATGTCACCCCACTTCCATGTGGGCTGCCACTGAAATAGCAATGAGCTTTGGCTCATTGAAGACAAGGAAGATGGCAAACCTCAACCTTGAGTGTTCATGGAAGTCAGGCCTTGACTCAAAGGAAAAATAATAAAATAAAGAAGAAATATCAAAATAAAGAAACAAATAACATAATAAAGAAAAATAATGAAATAGAGGGAAGCAATAAAATAAGGGGAAAATTATAAAAAGTAAAGGTAAATTTAAAAAAATCCCTGACACTTTATACATAAAAAATACAGGGAAAAAAAGCTCTTTGAGGAGAATCACTTCAAATTGGCTATTTATCGGTGCAGCATCCCGCCGGGAGGTTTCCATGGCTACCTGGCAGCCAGCAGCCGGGGCGGCAGCATGCCAGCCCCATGTGCCTTGCCGCGTGTCCCTGCGGTCCCCCCGGCCATGAACCTTTGTGCCGCACTGGCGGCACCTGATGCTGCCAGTGTTGAGTGAACACCATTGCCCTCAGCCCTGCCGTGAGGTGCTGCCCTTGAAGGCCAGACCCTGAGGGTTGGTACCCACCTGGGGACATGCCCAAGGGACTAGAGGCACAGCGGGAAGGAGGTGTCCCTGCAGAGCCCCCTGTGCAGGTCAGGAGCAGAGCTGAGCCCCCACTTGGGAGGGAGGGATGCCTCAAGGCACTTCTGCTGCCCAGAGGAGCATTGAGTTCCCCTTTTACCTCTGGAAACCTCATTGCTGCTTCTCCCCACCCCAAGAAGCCCTGGAACACGGTGGGGAGCGGGGCTGTCATCCAGAGGACAGGCTATCACCACCCTGGAGGAGCTGAGCCCTCTCCTTCCTGCTCACCAGCCGTGGTTTGAGGCAGATGGTTAGGAAAGCTTTGAGAAGAGTCTTTTGGAGCCTCGTGCCATCCCGTGGGGATGCTGCTGCTGGGTTTGGAGGGATAATGTGCAGGAGCATTCCCAGGAGCATTCCCAGGCTGGTGCTCGCATAGATCCCTTCCATGACCACGAGGCAGCCTCTCTCCATGGAACCCCCATTCCCCCTTCTGGGTGCACACATGGACCATTGACAAGGGGACACTGATTGACCCTGACCCCTACTGAAGGTGCAGGGAAACATCTCATCTGCCCCAGAACTGTTGGAAGACAGAACACTGGGACACCTCTTCCCCAGAATATGGAGCTCCATCCTGCTCTTCCTATGACACCAAGGCTGCCTGGTTCCTGCCCTGTCCCCTGTCCCCCGCCTCATCTGCCACCCACCCTGGGGGCACAGGAGTGCTGGGTGCAGAGGAAAAGCCCCACCACTTCTCCTATCATTTCCAAAGCAGGGCTGGACCTCTGCCTCTGCGTGATGGGAAGGGGGAAGAGGGAATTTTGGACTTCTGGGCTCAGTCTGCACCCCAGTGCCACCCCAGGATTGGATGCCTTGGTGTCCCCATGCCCTCTTCCATAGACAGCAATGTGAGAGCTGGGAAGGGCTCAGGGGTGGCAACAAGGATCTCCAAAACCTTGAACATCTTTGGAATGAGAAACCAGTGGAGGGGGGCAAGTCTGGGTCCTTGGTGTGGAGGAGGATTATGGGGATGGTATCTGGACTGTGGTACCTGGTAGAGCCCTGGGAGCACCCTGGGAGCATCCTTATGACTCCTGACAGTTCCCAGTACCAGGGTCTGATCCTGCAGCCCTGCTTAAATCCCCATTTCCCACTGCCTGTGTGCCGAGTGTACTCCCCGGTACAGCCCAGGTACAGATGCTGCCACCTGGAAAATGGCACTGCAGGGACATTTTCCCATACTTTCATCTCGGGGACACATCAGACTATGGGAGGAAGGAAACATTTGAGGGGAAATGAAAACTGAGGTTGGAAAGTGGGGGCAGAGGGTCTCCCCACGTCTCTACTGTCCATGAGCACCTTGTTCCCCTGGCTCAGCACTGGGGAAGGTCACCCACCTGATGTCCTGAGTGCGATAGAGCCAGCGGGTCCCTGTCCCCTCCTGCACCCAGCTGACAGATGTGACCAGGCAGGGGACACTGGGAGAGGCCGGAGGGCAAGTTCAGTGACAAGTGCTGGATGGGGCTGCAGGAACTGGCACCAGCTGCCCTCCTGCTGCCCTGTCAATCCCAGGGGCCTGCAGGCTGAGGGGGCTGTGTGTGGGGGGGGACTATAGGCTGGGGGGGCTGCTGAGACCAGCTTGTGATAGTGTGAAACAACCCTGGAGAAGGTGGCTGACTCAGATCTCTTCCTCTCCCTCCTCCCTTTCCCTTTCCCTTTTCCTTTCCCCTTCCTCTTTTCTTTCCTCTTCCTCTTTCCTCTTCCCTTTTCCCTTCCCCCTCTCCCCTTCACCTTCTTTCCCCTTCTTTGCCCTTTTTCCACTTCTCCCTTCCCCTTTTCCCTTTTTCCTTCCCCTTTCCCTTCTTTCCTTTTCACCATCCTTCCTTCCCTCTTCTTTCCCCTTCCCTCTCCAAATCCCATTTCCAAAGCCAAGGAAAGCTCTTGCCTCCTCAAGCTACCCAAGCCCCTTCCTGTGATGTTCAGAAGCTCCATCCCAGCTCCAGCACCTTTCCAGCCAGCAGCACCACACCTGGATGGCTCCATCGTGCGATGGGTTGGCACTAGTGACAGCATTGCCCCAGTGTGGGTTTGTGGGATGTAGTGGGAATTCTGCACCCCAACAGCCCACAAACAGCTCCCTGAGACACCTGTCTCCACCCCAAAATACACATGCGGTGTTTCTCCCTGTTCTGCCCCCATCATGGGTGAGCTGTTGGACCTGTGGACATGGGGAATAATTTTCTGGATCACTGTGGATTTATTTCTTTTTTGTTTCATTGAGAACATCTTGTACCGATGTTGCAATAAAAACAAGGCTCCAGGTTCCTCTGTGTGTTTTTTTCTGTTCTTTATCTGTTCCCAGGATAAATGTCAATGGAAATGGAAAAGCTTTTCTCTGTTTTGCTGTTTTCTTCCCTCCCTGAAAGTCTCCTCAGGTTTGTGAGGGAAAATGGTGGAAAAATCAGAAAGGGGAAAAAAAATCCCCAGAATTTGCTGAAATTGAACTTTCTCATGGATATTTCTATGTATGTGGCAGGACCAGGAGAGATTAAACAGATATGTAGATGTGGCACTTGTGGATGTATTTTAGTGGTGGGCTTGGCAGTGGTGGGGAACTGTTTGACTTGGTGGTCTTTGAGGGCTTTTCCAACCTTAATGGTTCTGTGATTCCATAATTCAAAGTAGGAAAGTGTACCATGGCATGGACCATCCCAGGAAGCTGGACTGGGTGTCTCCAGAGGAAGAAAAGTATCTCCTTGCATGCACAGCAAGGGAGCTCACAGCTCTGAGCGTGATGTAGGGCCCATTTGTAGGGAAAGTATTCAAGGAGCAAATTGCTTTGTATCAGCAAATACATCTCCATTAGCACTGGAATTGGTATCCTGCACAATGCATGCTCGAGAACAAAGCCTGGCTATTCAGAGCTCATAGAATTCAATCCTGTGGCTGAGGAGTCTCAGCAGAAAGCAAAGCAAGGCTCATTTCATATTCACGGCACAAATATCAGTATGAGACCACAGAGATGGAACACTGCCTACGAAACGCTGGCATCACTTCGCCCTCCTGGCAGTAAATAAAGACACACAGCCCATGTTGGTGCCCAGTGCAGGGTCCCCAGCAGCTCCAGCAAAGAGAAACAAGAGAGATTTGTAGGAGACACTGTGTCAGGACTCCTGATTGTTGTCATGTGTCCCGGGACCCTCTCCCTCCAGCAAGGAGGTCAGGCTAAGGTGCCCCCATCAGATGCACCTGGAGAAAGTTTTTTGGTGGATCTCGCTGGCCATCACTGGTGCCTTGCTCCCGCAAGATGGATCAATGAAGCCCTGGTTTGACTGGCTTTTTAGCAGGAGATTGGACCAGGAAAGTCCATGCTCTATAGCAACCCTGCTAGACCAAGAACATTACAGGGAGGGGACGGGCCATCCTCCACCAGGCACATTCCTCCTACTCCCCACAGGATGGAGGGGCTACCCAGAGATGTCTACCCAGAGATGCCTATCCAGCAATGCCCATTCAGCGATGCCCACACAGCAATGCCCACCCAGAAATGCCTTATGTGCTTCCAAGCAAGAATTAGCAGGCATTTATCCGAAAAAAACCCACCAAAATCAACCTCAAACTGAGCATTTTTAACAAAACACACCAAAACATTCCAGGAGCAGCAGAAGCATTCCATCAGGCTTTTTCCAATTCTCAGCCTCTGTGACACTCCTGGGGCTTCACACACTGCGCCACCATTTGTAGAAGGACTCTAAGAAGCTGCTTGGATATGGGGCAAAGTTTTCTCTTGAGGAGAAAATAGTACAGAGAGATGTGGAGCTGAGAAAAACATGTCTCTTAAATACCAGGAATAACATTTGGAGAGGGGAATAAGAGGGGAGAGAGCTAGGCATCACACCGGCCACTTGGAAGGAGTCCCAGGGGGTTTGGAGCAGGTTGGATGGTGGGGATACGTGTGAATGTGGCACTTGGGTCCATAGTGCAGTGGTGGGGAATGGTTGGACTTGATGGTCTCAGAGGGCTTTTCCCACACAAATTCCATGATTCCATGGTAATATGCAGATATGATGGTCCTTGCCTGGCATCTGGGGATGGATGGTTCCTTCTGGTGGTCCTTGCACCCAAATCTGCTCTGATCTTCTCAGCTGCTTCTGCTTGGGGACCACTGCAAGAAAAAAAACATCTCTTGGGAATAAAAGAGGCTGGGATAAACAACCATGGGAACCAGTTTTTCTGGGAAGGAGGGGACTCCTTGTAGATATCTTCATGCCAAGATGATGGGGGTTAGCAGCTCACTGGGTATGGGATGGCCCATACATGGCAGCCACCCTGCTCCCACCATCCACCACTGCCACTGCAGAATGTAGGGACCAACTTGGCCACCAGCCACTTTGGTGGGAGAAGATGAATGAACACTGGAATGGCTCCCAGTCCTCAGAGCATCCCATGGGGCCCCACAGTACGTTCCCTCCCCAAAGGAGTGCAGGATATGAGCTCAGCCAGCTGATGAAAACCTAAGTCACTAAACCTGAGACTCAGGGTGGAAATAGGGATTAGATTAAAGTGATGGTCCTTAAAATAATCTCAAATTAGTCCTGGCTCTACTCTCGGCTCTTGGGGAAAAATTTGGGCAAGTAATTGCAGGTCTGGGCCTCAGTTTCCCCTTGCAGATAACAAAGGCAGAGTAACTGATACAATCCACTGCCTATACCTGTAGACCATGGGGATATTAATGCTGGTGAATTTGACAGGAACTGATGTGATTTGGGTGCTAATCTCTTAATATCTACTGCTGCCCTGAAAGTCCCAGCTGGTGGATTCATGATGCAGCAGGGAAGCAGCAGACCATCCATGGTGACTTTAAAGCACATTCCTCCCTTTTCCCCACAGGCAAATGACCCTGAAGAGATGAAGGTCTGACAGGCTAGTGAAGAGCAAACCAAAATAGCTCTTTTCAGTGCAAAATCTCAATACACTAAGCCAAGTTTCCAGTTTGGGAGTGTGGATTTGTGGGGATTCACAGCAAGTTACAAGCCTGTCTGGTTCAGACATAGATCTCAGCACAGTCTGTTTTTACCCGTGAGAAACTTAGTGTTAGCAGAAGCAAGAATCCTAAACAACAGGAATAGAGAACATCAACAAAGCTGCACCTGGTATTTTTCTAAATGCTTGGACACTGATGCTATAGGGAGCCAATAGCAGTATTGTAGTAGTTTAGTAGCCAATGGATATGTAACACGAACCATAACATTCTAAAAGTCTATAAAAGAAGCTGGCTCTTTGAAATAAATGCTTTTTGCCTGAACTTGCTTGTGGGGTTCATATGTGTTGTGACCGCCTCAACAGTGACATGGATTGGCCCTGTGGTGCAGCACACAGCATGGGGAGAGAGTGCAGAGGATGTGAGTACCTGTGGAGGGATGCAGTGGAGCCTGCAGACCCCAGAGATGCTCCTGGATTCACCTGTGTGGCTGTGCTGGCTCAAAACAAAAGTCCATGGCTCTGTGTTGCCAGTGGCCCAGAGATGCCAAGGGTGAGGGAAAGAGCAGAGCAAAGACATGCATCTTTGTTAGTGGCACAGGCAGTGGGATTCAGGGTATCCCTGGCATGTTTACTGGCAACACCAAGCTTTGTGGTGTGGTCACCATGCTGTAAGGAAAGGATGGCATTGAGGGGGACCTGGACAGGCTGAAGAGGGGGGACAGTGCCATCTTCATGAAGTTCAACAAGGTTAAGTGCAAGGTCTTGCAACTGGGTCGGGATAATCCCAAGCACAAATACAGGATGGGTGGAGAATGGATTGAGAGCAGCCCTGGGGAGAAAGACTTGAGGATGTTGATGGATGAAAAGCTCAGCATGCCCTGGCCATGTGCACTGACAGCCCAGATACCCCCTGTGTCCTGGGCTGATGTCCAGGAGTATGGGCAGCAGGTAGGGAAGGGATTCTTCTGCTCTGCTCTGCTCTTCCCTGGTGAGACCTCTCCTCCAGTGCTGCTTTCAGCTCTGGGGCCCCAGCATCAGAAGGACATGGAGCTGCTGGAGGGAGTCCAGAGGAGACCATGGAGATGCTCTGAGGACTGGAACACATCTGCTGTCGGCATCCCTGTTATGGCTGAGAGAGTTGGGGGTGTTAAGTCTGGGGAAGAAAAGGTTTCGGGGAAACATTAGAGCCCCTTCCATTGCCTGAAGGAGCTCCAAGAGAGCTGGAGAGGGATGTTGAACAAGGGCTTGGACTGACAGGACAAGGGGGAATGGCTTCACACTGCCAAAGGGCAGGGTTAGATGGGATATTGGGCAGAAATTCTTGGCTGTGAGGGTGGTGAGGCCCTGGCACAGGTTGCCCAGAGAAGCTGTGGGTGCCCCAGCCCTGGAAGCATTCAAGGCCAGACTGGATAGGTCTTGGAGAAACCTGGACTAGTGGAAAATATCCCTGCCCATGGCAGGGGAGTGGAACTGGAGGAACTGCAAATGTCCCTTCCAACCCAAACCATTCTGTGGTTCTATGATCCTGAGCCAAGACCTTCATCAGCTGGATGATCTCCTCCCAGTCTTTGTCCAGGACCTGGTCCCTAGTAGCTTCACCTTTTGTCTCTAGTGCTTGCACTGGAAGAAGTTGAAATGCTTAAATATCTTTGAAAGTTCAGGTTGCTGTTGCTCCTTCTTTATACGCTCCCCTTGTGCCAGGAAGTGCGAGATTTCATAAAAACCTCTGACCCAGATTCAGTGTAGGATGGATGTCCTTCCCGAGGGTCTCTCTTGGGAGTGCAGCTTCCATGCATTGGGTCTTTGGCTGGAGAGCACAGGCAGCACTGGCAGTGCAGCAACTTCTACCCTTCTCCAGCCACTCTCTGACACTGTCCCACCCTGCTGACAGCTCACCCTGACAGACCCCAGCCCATGGGGCCCAGGGCAGGAGATGAGCTGTGTTCAAGTTCAAGCTGGGGATCACCCATGTGGCTGGGACTGTTTACAGGGTTTCCATTCTCCGGCAGGGACCTGTTTGTGGGCCAGTGCTGTCCAGTATTACAGAATCACAGAACTGTGATTTGGAAAAGCCCTCTGAGACCACTGAGTCCAACCATTCCCCTGGCACTGCCAAGCCCACCAATAACCCATGTCCCCAAGTGCCACATTTACATGGCTTTTAAATCCCCCCAGGCATGGTGCCTGCAGTGTTTGACAACCGTATTGGGGAAGAAANTGGGGATTCACAGCAAGTTACAAGCCTGTCTGGTTCAGACATAGATCTCAGCACAGTCTGTTTTTACCCGTGAGAAACTTAGTGTTAGCAGAAGCAAGAATCCTAAACAACAGGAATAGAGAACATCAACAAAGCTGCACCTGGTATTTTTCTAAATGCTTGGACACTGATGCTATAGGGAGCCAATAGCAGTATTGTAGTAGTTTAGTAGGCAATGGATATGTAACACGAACCATAACATTCTAAAAGTCTATAAAAGAAGCTGGCTCTTTGAAATAAATGCTTTTTGCCTGAACTTGCTTGTGGGGTTCATATGTGTTGTGACCGCCTCAACAGTGACATGGATTGGCCCTGTGGTGCAGCACACAGCATGGGGAGAGAGTGCAGAGGATGTGAGTACCTGTGGAGGGATGCAGTGGAGCCTGCAGACCCCAGAGATGCTCCTGGATTCACCTGTGTGGCTGTGCTGGCTCAAAACAAAAGTCCATGGCTCTGTGTTGCCAGTGGCCCAGAGATGCCAAGGGTGAGGGAAAGAGCAGAGCAAAGACATGCATCTTTGTTAGTGGCACAGGCAGTGGGATTCAGGGTATCCCTGGCATGTTTACTGGCAACACCAAGCTTTGTGGTGTGGTCACCATGCTGTAAGGAAAGGATGGCATTGAGGGGGACCTGGACAGGCTGAAGAGGGGGGACAGTGCCATCTTCATGAAGTTCAACAAGGTTAAGTGCAAGGTCTTGCACCTGGGTCGGGATAATCCCAAGCACAAATACAGGATGGGTGGAGAATGGATTGAGAGCAGCCCTGGGGAGAAAGACTTGAGGATGTTGATGGATGAAAAGCTCAGCATGCCCTGGCCATGTGCACTGACAGCCCAGATACCCCCTGTGTCCTGGGCTGATGTCCAGGAGTATGGGCAGCAGGTAGGGAAGGGATTCTTCTGCTCTGCTCTGCTCTTCCCTGGTGAGACCTCTCCTCCAGTGCTGCTTCCATCTCTGGGGCCCCAGCATCAGAAGGACATGGAGCTGCTGGAGGGAGTCCAGAGGAGACCATGGAGATGCTCTGAGGACTGGAACACATCTGCTGTGGGCATCCCTGTTATGGCTGAGAGAGTTGGGGGTGTTAAGTCTGGGGAAGAAAAGGTTTCGGGGAAACATTAGAGCCCCTTCCATTGCCTGAAGGAGCTCCAAGAGAGCTGGAGAGGGATGTTGAACAAGGGCTTGGACTGACAGGACAAGGGGGAATGGCTTCACACTGCCAAAGGGCAGGGTTAGATGGGATATTGGGCAGAAATTCTTGGCTGTGAGGGTGGTGAGGCCCTGGCACAGGTTGCCCAGAGAAGCTGTGGGTGCCCCAGCCCTGGAAGCATTCAAGGCCAGACTGGATAGGTCTTGGAGAAACCTGGACTAGTGGAAAATATCCCTGCCCATGGCAGGGGAGTGGAACTGGAGGAACTGCAAATGTCCCTTCCAACCCAAACCATTCTGTGGTTCTATGATCCTGAGCCAAGACCTTCATCAGCTGGATGATCTCCTCCCAGTCTTTGTCCAGGACCTGGTCCCTAGTAGCTTCACCTTTTGTCTCTAGTGCTTGCACTGGAAGAAGTTGAAATGCTTAAATATCTTTGAAAGTTCAGGTTGCTGTTGCTCCTTCTTTATATGCTCCCCTTGTGCCAGGAAGTGCGAGATTTCATAAAAACCTCTGACCCAGATTCAGTGTAGGATGGATGTCCTTCCCGAGGGTCTCTCTTGGGAGTGCAGCTTCCATGCATTGGGTCTTTGGCTGGAGAGCACAGGCAGCACTGGCAGTGCAGCAACTTCTACCCTTCTCCAGCCACTCTCTGACACTGTCCCACCCTGCTGACAGCTCACCCTGACAGACCCCAGCCCATGGGGCCCAGGGCAGGAGATGAGCTGTGTTCAAGTTCAAGCTGGGGATCACCCATGTGGCTGGGACTGTTTACAGGGTTTCCATTCTCCGGCAGGGACCTGTTTGTGGGCCAGTGCTGTCCAGTATTACAGAATCACAGAACTGTGATTTGGAAAAGCCCTCTGAGACCACTGAGTCCAACCATTCCCCTGGCACTGCCAAGCCCACCAATAACCCATGTCCCCAAGTGCCACATTTACATGGCTTTTAAATCCCCTCCTGCATGGTGCCTGCAGTGTTTGACAACCGTATTGGGGAAGAAATTGTCCCTTATATCCAACCTAAACCTCTCCTGACAAACTTGAGGCCATTTCCTCTTACAGAAGAGGAAATGCATTGCTCAGTGCTTCTCAGTGCCCTTGGGAAAGCAACCTGCCTGTGGATCGAGTGTTGCCTAGTGCAGCTCAGTACCCCTGGGACAGGAACCTGTCGGGCCAGGGCTGCTCAGTACCTCTGGGATAGGGACAGGTGGGATCAGTGCTGCCCAGCAGTGCTGTGTGCTGCCGATGCCACCGGGGCAGTAGCCGAGTAGACTGGGCTTGCGGTCCCAGCAGGGCCAAAGGCGGCGGGCGGGACGGCTGGCCCCGCGGGTAGCACGGGGAGGGCAGGGCCCGTGGACATGCTCTAGACAAAGGCGGCTGCTCCCCGGCGCGGCGCGGCGCACGAGCGAGGCCGGGCGCGGCCCGGGGTGGGCGGTGGCGGGCGGNAGCATGCAGAGCCATGGGCCAGGGCTGCGGACACTCCATCCTCTGCCGGAGCCAGCCGTACCAGGCGGCCGCATCTGACATGTGAGTTCCCTCCCGCCGGCACCGAGGATGGGGGATCACGCCGGGAGGGAGGGATGCTCTGGGAGTGATGCTGGGCAAAGGAGCGAAGGAGACGTCAGGGACGCAGGAAAAAGTTCCTCCTGCCTGACAGCTGTCAGAGTGGGGGTGGCAGGGAAATGACAAGAGGCTGCGACCCCTCCCTGTTCCCCACTTGCCACCTATGTTAGCCCTGGGACAGGTCATCACTGGTGTTTCTGTGCCAGAGGGCTGGTGTGAACAGAATCTCCCTGTTTCCCTGTCACCCTCATCCCATGATGATTTCCTGCAAGGGTGGAAGGCTCCTGGCCCAGTGGTGGGCTGCAGGGGGGGGGCCCGGGTGACTTTATGAAATTCAGGTCAGGCCTCTGAATTGTGGTTTTGGCAGCTTCATACAGGGCAAGAGAAGCCATCCCCTGCACACCCACCCACTCACCAAACAGATTTGGGGGTCCCGGTGTCACAGTGCCTGTCTGTATATGGCGAGGTGGGAATGGGGCTCCATGGGTCATGGTGGTCTCATGCTGCAGCAGACACAAGGGGCTTTGTGTAAGAGCATGAGGTGACCTTGCTGAGGGATGACAGTGCTCCCTGGAAGCAGGGAAGGGTGATGCTCTGAAGAGCCCATGTGGGAAGAGGGGCTGAGCTGGCTAATGGGAAGCTTGCAGTGTCTCAGTTTCCATCGCCCACAGGCTTGGCTGGGGCTGGCAGAGACCCCCGTCTCTGTGTGCACGCATGTGCAGCGCTCACGAGGCTCCACAGCTGCTGGGGAGCAGGCTGTGCATGGGCGGTTCACAGTACGTGGGTGCTCTGGCTCCTGGGTACCAAGAGATCTGGGGTGCTCCCAATCCCTTCTCCCCCTACTCCAGAGGGATCAGATCCCACATTGACAGAGGGTGAGCTGAACCACAGGAAAGAGATATAAGTCTTAGGGCAAAAAGGCTTCTCAGTGCTTGGATTCCTTTGTCTGGCAGTGCCAGCTCCACATGCTCAGGCTCTGGCCGAACTGCCTGGCTCAGCAGCCCACACCAGAACCAGGGGGAACATCGTTGCACTGGGATGTGCCCAGGAGCAGCCTCGGGTCTCCTGGAGCAGGTGCTTTAGGTGATGACAGGAGTATTGGGGAGCAGGGAATCTTCCATCCACTCCTGCCCCAGCGCTACTCATTTCCCTCACCGGGTTTTTGCACCTTCATGAGTTGACCTTCGGATGAGAACTTTGTCCCTCTCCATAGAAAATACCCTCCAGCATCTCTCTTGCCTACATGCAATTTGTGGCTTGGATCTGTCTTCTCAAGGCCCCAGTAGGTGCCGATCCTCCTATGCTTCCGTGGGTGCTGGGTCTGTCTCTGCAGGCAGCATCCTTCCCTCAGCTCTCCTGGCTCACTCCCTGGTGCTGTGTGTGCTTTGTTCCCTGCAGAGATTCTTCCCTGGTGCTGCGTGAACACGTGCACGTGTCCTTTTCTTTAAGCAAAACACACAAAGGTCTTGAAATGCCATGCAATCCCCATGTTCCCTCCTGTCTCTGCTGCTGTTTAAAGGCTTTTAAAAAGAGTAGATGACAGAAAAGATTGGTGTAGCTGTGTTGGTTGTGCCTCTCAAGCTGCCCTGGGCAGGCGATGTAGGAATGGTGAGTCCAGCTGCTTTCCCCTTTTACCCAGGATACATCCTTCATAGATATTTGTCCCTGTTCCTGTAAACCCCAAGGGGTATATAGAGGTGGAGAAGCTTCCCAAGAGCTGTCAGAGGATGATGCCCTTGGCCCTGCAGTGCTCTCTGGAGGGGTTGCAGTGGTGAGGTTAGTGCTGTGGGGAGGGGTGCTGCCTGCTCCCTGCCTTCACTCCAGCCCTGCGTGTTTGATGCTGCCTGGCAATGCTGCGTGAGGCTGGGATCCAGTGGTAGCCCAGCTCTCCCATGTGCATGGTGCATTTTTTGCAAGGGCATGCAGGTGCGGCATTATCCAGGTCACATTTCAACCCATTTCCTCCTTTTCTCCCACCGGGAAGTGTGTTCCCGGGTGGGTGGACGCTGACCTGGTTAGCGGTGGGTGGGATGTCAGGATGCCTGGAGCTGCTGCTGTCACAGCATCTGACAGCAGCCAGGGCTGGGGAAGAAGCTACTGAGCTCTGCAGATGGAAAACACAGAGGAGGAGATGCTGCTCTGAGCATCCCTGCGGGAAGGGTCCAGCTCAGTGGAGGCTGGGAGGGGTCAGGGCTTCCTTCAGAGCACAACATTGGCTGGGATGCGGGGGGCATGAGCTGGGCCTTGGAGCACCTGCAAAGGTGAGGGCAGGCTGTCAAACCCCCTGGAGAACCCCCCAGACCCTTCATGGTTATTGCTGGTCCCTGGGCTGCATGCGTAAAGTGCCATGGAAAATACCCACTCCATTGTCCTGTCAGTTTGGCCAGGATGGCTCTGCTCCTCCTCACGCACTCACTTGCCAGGGAAAGGGGTTCAGTGGAATGAGGTTAACCTGGTCCCCCTTTGTTTGGGTTCTTAGGTGATGTTCTCCAGGTTTTTCAAAGCCTCAGGCTCTTCCTACCATTGTAACTGGGGCTCTTCAGGATCACCCACCTGCCTGGGCACCCAGCCCTGGAGCCTGGAGGTGCCTGGCAGGGAAAATGGAGGGTAAACTCCTGGCTGCAAACTTCCTCCATTCCGCATATGCCAGGAGCTTCCCAGCACCCTGCACCTGTCCATGGGAGGTCTCCAGGGTGAGTGAGGAATTTCCCCTTTCATCACCCTGGGGCATCTCCCTGAGCATCTTCAGCTTTAGAATAGCCAGTTGTTTGGAAGTGTTGGGAATTGGGCCAGATTCTGGCTCTGTTAGTGAAGACCCTCACCAAGTGTGCCCTGGCCATCATCTTCAGCAGAGCCCTGCACATTCCCTGTGAGCTGTGCTGCTCTGGGGGCTCTGGGAGGCTGAGCATCCATCTAGGGCTGAATGCAGGATTCCCTGGGGGCAACAGTGGATGCAGCAGCAATTTCTGGGAATCCCTCTTTCCTCCTGCTCCCCTCTGACCCTGGTCCTTGCTTTTGTCTCATTCCCGGCTCCCACATGGCTCAGCGGGAGCTGCGCTGGGCTGCGGACAGAAATGCCAGCAGGGCCTGGAGCTGCCTGGGACTTTCTGCCTGTCCAGCTTTCTCCTGTCCTCCATAATGGATAGGCCTGTCAGGAGGGGAGAGTGAGTGGGATAGAGAGTGTTGGGAGATGCTTTGTCTGCTACCATGGCTCCATCTGCACAGCAGCAGCAGCAGCAGCAGCAGCAGCGGGGTTGGGCAGTGGAGAGGCTGCTGGGTGTGGGCAACAGGCAGCCTGGGGCTTGGATCCCCCTGGCTGAGGTGCCAGGGGTGGGTGGGGGG
>VWZW01007091.1:23013-39043 GCA_013397115.1 Edolisoma coerulescens
GGTCTCACCTGCCTTGCAGCAATGGGCGATGACAGCAAGATTTGATGTTTGAGGGGTTGGAGCCGGAGTTGTGGGATGATTGGTTTGGGTTGGAAAGAGCCTTAAAGCCCATCCAGTTCCAATATCCCTGCCATGGGGAGGGACACCTCCCANTTGGGCAGTGGAGAGGCTGCTGGGTGTGGGCAACAGGCAGCCTGGGGCTTGGATCCCCCTGGCTGAGGTGCCAGGGGTGGGNTCCTCATCTAATCTGGCCTTGTAGGAAGGTCTACAAAGGTGTAGGAAGGTGTTTGGAAACACCTTGTAAGAAGCTGTCCCCAAACCTTGTCGTCCATACAGCATCCTCGGGGAATGGACTAGTATGGCAGCCTATGGGACTTGCTGAGTATTGGCTCAGGAATGTCCCTGAGGCTGGTTATTTGGCAGCAGCAGCCCTTGGTCTGCTCCTGTCCCCAAATCCTGCTCCCAGTACCAAATCCTGCTCCTGGACCCATGTTCTGAGCCCTGCCCATATCACTGGTGTGTGGAATCAGAGGGGAGGAAGGACTTGGGAGAATCCTGGGTGGATTCAAGCCTTCCGGGTCTTTGTCAGTTTGTATTTTCTATGATAAATCAAATAGAACAAGGAGGGGGATTTGGAAGTGGGGTGGGGTGCATTTCCCATTGAAAATATTAAACCCTGACTTTTTTGGATGGGGCTGGGGCTGAGTTAGGGCTTCGCCTGAGCATCGTGGCCTCACTATGTGTTTCGGCATCCCCAAAGCCCTCTGCTCTCCACCCAAGGAGGGAAAAGCAGGCAGCAGCTGCCAGTGCAGCCCCGGGACAAAGTGCTGACTTCGCCAGAAGCCTCCCCTGGCTCCCAGTTGCTTCCCAGCCCCTTCCCAGGCTGTTAGTAACTTGCACGTTTCAGCTGGGTGACTCAGAAGACAGCGAGAATGATATTTATAAGGAGCATTTGAAAGGCAGAGACTGGTGGAGGGTTTACTTCCCCCTTCTCTTGAGCTGTTGCCAGCTGAATGTGGCTGTGCTTCGCTTGGCTGTGGAGTGGGGTCTGGTGGGAGACCTGTCCATGTCCCCTGAAGTTCAGTGTCTGCTTCCTACGGCGTGAGGATGCTGATGCTCCAATGAAAGCCTCCATGCAAATCCCTCGTTGTTGACAGGCACACTAAATCTCACCCCATTACAGCAGAGCCCTAATGCTACTGCCTGCAAGGGCAAAAACAGGCAGGGCAGCCAGAATTTGGGAATACAGGGATTTGCAGCCCCAGCTGGTCTGATGGTCCCCAGCCTGGCTCTGAGGCATGGAGCCCTGCCAAGCGGTGGCATCGATCAGCCTGGTGAGGATGTTGCTACTTGGTGGTGATGCTCTGGGATGTGTGTGCAGCTTCTTGGTGGTTTGGGGTTTATCCTCACACCAGAGCTGTCCTGTGTACCTACTCCTGCAGTAAGGATGTTTCCACAGCCCTGTCCTCAAGCCAATACTTGGCTTGAGCCTGGCTGGAAGGACACAGGCCATGGGTATTGCTATGTTTTCCCTTGCTCTCCCCAAAATGGGGTCTTTCCCCATGTTTTTTACTAGTGTGATCACAGACAGCTGGATGGCAGCATGCTTCCTGCATGGAAAAAGCAGGTGGAAGCCATGAAGGCTTTAAGTAAGAAACTGGCGTCGAGGAAGGTGATGCTAGTGATGGGGAACAGTACCAGTGCCAGAGTCCCTAATCTCCTGATGCAAGCAGGGTGATGGCACTTTTCAAGAATTTGCTTGTCAACTGCTCAAGCCAGGAACTCCTGCAGGTGCTAGACAGAGGGTCTTGGGTCCTGAGCATGAACATCCTAGGGAGCTGCAGGATGTGGGGACCCCCTTGGTCCTGCAGCACCTCAGGGGTGGAGCTTGGCCTCCCTTTGGAGGGGCTGAGCAGCTGGGGCTGGGCCTGAGGTTAGGATTAGGGTCAGGGTCAGGGCTAAGCTTAGAGGTAGATCTAAGATTATGGTTAGGGTCAGGGTCAGAGCTAAGGTTAGAGGTAGAGCTAAGATTAGGGTTAGGGTCAGAGCTAGTGCTAAAGTTGGGGCTAAATTTAGGTCTGGGTTTAGGGCTATGATCAAGTTTAGGGCTAGTGTTTGGGTTAGGGATAGGTTTAATGTTAAGGCTAAGGCTAAGTTTAGCATTAAGTTTACGTCTAGGGCTAAGAAAAGATTTAGGATCAGGTTAGAGCTAAGATTAGTGTTAGAGCTAGGGTTAAGTCTAGGACTGGTGTTAGGTCTATGGCTAAGTTTAAGGCTCAGGTTAGTATTAGGACTAGGACTAATTTTAGGTTTATGCTTAGGTTTAGGTTTAAGCTTAGGTTTAGTGTTAGCATTAGCCTAGGATTAGATTTATGGCTAGGGTTAGAACTATGCTGAAGGTTAGTGTTACCATTTGTGTTAGAGATAGATTTAAGGCTTAGTTTAGTGTTAGGGTTATGGTCAGGTTTAGATTTAGAGCTAGGCTGGGTCTAAGTTTAGGGTTAGAGCTATGGCTAGGCATAGGTTTATGGTTAGGTCTATGACTAGTGTTAGGGTTAGTGCTAGACTAGACGTAGTGTTGAGTCTGCCAGGACAAAGGCATGCGGTGCCCCCCATGCTCCTTCAGGAGAATATGCTCCATTTTCCCCATCAGCACAACCTCGTGGCCTTCCCATCCATGTTTTTCCCCCTTTGGCTGAGCCAGAGCCTGTCTGGGGCCTGTCATGTGTTTTGGTTTTGTCTCCCAGCTGTCCTGGCCTCACTGGGGAGTGGGACAGATGCTGAGTCAGCAATACTGCTGGATGAAACGCCTAAAACTGGAGTGTTTTGCTAAAGTTCAAGTGAGGAAAAATGGTGCTGGGTGTGGACAAAGCAGGTCTTGAGGCATGAGAAGTGTCCATGTGGAAATGCCAGCCAAACTGCTGAGGGCCAAGCATTCCCCAAAATCAGCCCAAGGGCACTAAGGTGCCTTTTGGGTGCTGGTTTCCTTTGGTCAGACCCGAGATGCTGGCGGATGCAGCAGTAGAGCCAGGTGAACATTCACTGCAGAGGATGCCACAGGAAACGAGTTGCTCATGATGGGAGCTGGGTGTAATGAACCCCTTGAGCCTTAGGAAGAGGTTGAGGGGGCCTGCTGTTGGGTATGACTGTGTCCAGGTAAATTATGCTCCTGGGAATGGCCGTGGGTCCCTGTCAGGCACCTCTCTCTGATCCTGCACCTACCAGATCAACAGGACACACCTGGAACTGCTTGGGGTAGCATTTGTGCTGTGTTGTGCCATGCTGCGGACCAGGTGGAGGGGCCACCAGTGCCAGTAGCTCCACATGGTTTGGGAACCCAGGGTTTAGGGTAATGCCAGAGACACGTCCTTGGGGCCTCCCATGTCCAGCTGTGACCATCTCCCCGTCTTCAAGGAGACAAAGCAACCTGTCCCACTGTGCTGCTCCTGTGAGAATGCAGAGATGGAAAGAAGGTCTCATCCCCCAAGAGTAGTGTGGGAGTTGGCTCTTGGGGTATGTGGTTATGCTGTTTTGGTGAAGATGGAGGGCTCTGCGAAGGTGGGGGCTTGGTGCTGCTGGAGAACCCCCTCTCCCCCACCACGTGGGAAGGGACAGGGACAGCAGGTCCGTGGGCTGGCGAGAAGTGCAGAGTCAGGCACGGTGTGCGCTGCCGTGCACAGAGCCTGGAGGGAGCTCCATGTGCCAGCCGAGAGTGTGGAGAGCTGTAGCGTGGGCAGGGGGACCCCAGTTATATCCCCCTGTCCCCTTCGTCCTGCAACCCCAAATCTGCAGGCACTGCAGAGGGCCCCCGTGCTCCCAGGAGGGACCATGGTGACACACTGGGAACCCTGTTTCCATCCTTACTTTTGCAGCTCATTTGGATCCCGGCTCCTGAACCAGCCCTGTCATGGGGACTGTGACACAAGGAAGAGGACAAGGCTGGGGACTCTTCTCAGGTGGCACCTGGCTGCCAGCCCTCCCGCCAGGGCTCTGTCCAGGCACAGTGTGGCAGGGAAGCTGGAGCCAGCAGTTCAACCACAGAAAAGCCATTAATTAATGGAAAGCATGATAGAGGATTAAAAGCCTGACATGTTCCGGCACTGGTCCCAGTACCAGTGGGATCTTGGCTGTGCCAGGGACCAAGCCAGAAGGATGCATCAGGGGAGGCTTAGTTTGGATATTAGGGAAAATTCCTTCCCTGAAAGGGTGCAGCACAGGCTGCCCAGGGCAGTGGTGGAATCCCCATCCCTGGAGGGATTTAAAAGCTGTGTGGTTGTGGCACCTGGGGACATGGGTTAGTGGTGGGCTTGGCAGTGCTGGGGGAATGGTTGGACTTGATGGTCTCAGAGGGCTTTTCCAACCTCAACAGTTCTGTTTCTGTGATTCCATGTGGCATCTCCATGCCCATCCCTGGGCTGAGCTGCATCTCTCTGCTGATTCCATCTCTCCCCCAGTACCCACACCAGCCCCACCACTGGCAATCCACACAGCCAATCCCCATTCCCAGTTGCCCCCTTCCCTCCTCTCAGGAAAAGCTGAGGCTTTGGAAGTTAAAAACTCAGCTCTGGGAAATGGGTTGAAAGTGTCACACAGAGCCACTCTCACCCTGATGAGCCTCCAAGGCATGAGTGGCTTTGAGCTGTGTCCTCTTTTGTCCCTCCACAGATGGTCCCCACTCCCTGCACCAACTCTGGCTCATGGGAATATTTGGATCATTTGGGAAGAGGTCCTGACCCAGTGAGTGGCTCCCACTTGGGCCATGTTCACAGATGGAGGATCCAGTGAGAAATCTGTGGTGTTGCTTGGGAGACAATCCCTGCTCTTGCCGGGGCTGTAGCTCCCGGAAAGCATGGGGCATGGAAAGCAGAGGCAGGATCCTGGCTCCTGCTCTATTCCCACTATTTTTAAGGGAAAAAAATGCAGGAAAAGAAAAAAAAAGCAAAGGGTAGATGATGAACACATGCTGAACCATCATCAACAGCAGCTTTTTTCCCCCCCTCTAGTTACCAACTAAATGGACTAATTGAAAGATGAGTTGGCAGCATCTGTAGTGCTGCATTTATCCAAGGACAATTCCCCAGGGATTCAGGGTAACTGTGTGTTTTCTCTCTCGCCTTGCTATGCTCCTGCCTAGTTTGGCTTCCCTTGGGGTGCTGGTGGCTTTGCTTGGAGGTCCCCGTGATGGTGGGATTTGCAGGGATGCCACGGAACAGGGATGAAGATTTGCAGGGCTGCCATGCAGTGGGGACAGGGATTTGCAGCCTCGCAGGGCTGCCAGGCTTTCCAGCCCTGTCACTGAGGCCAGCTGCATTCCTGTGGCTCCTGGCAGCCCCAGGAGCTGCTCTCCCAGCCTGGCAGTGGGGGCAGCTGCCTGCATAGGACCTGATGCTCCAGGGCGGAGCGCCCGGAGCAGTGTGTTTGCCAAGCAAACAGGGCTCAGCCTTCTGCAGCCGGATCAACAGCCTCCACACGTTTGCTCAGCAAATAAATCCCACCCGGCAAAGCTTTGGTGCCACCGGTCCCCTTCCCGCCATGCTCCTGCCAGCTGCTCTGTCACTGCCCAGCATCCTGCAGCACCTGCCCATTATTATGCAGGTCTGGAATTACACAGGGCTCATGATGGCTTCAAATTAAACATGGCAGCTCAGCAGCCATCCCTGCCTGTCTTGCCTGGAGATGCCAGGGTGATGCTTAACCGTGTGTGCCCACACTGGGATCTGTCCTGTGGATGTGCAGGGTGAAATCCTTCAGCTCCAGTGAAATATTTTGGCTCTGGACTGAACAATTGCAGGAAACAGGCAATTTTCTGTCACTGCTGGAGGCTGGGGAAGATGGAAACTGCATTGGCAGGTGTTGGCCTGGGAGGCTGGCTGCTCTGGCGATGGAGGAAAGGTGTCTGGGTGTGAGGGGATCCTGGAGCGCCCTATCCATGCCAGAGCACTGTGCCCCGCCATTGCTGCTTCCCTTGCTCCAGGCTCTCCTGTGCCCCTCCTCTGCCCCAGACCATGTTTCCTCTGGGGTCCTTATCCCCCCATAACACACTGCCCACAACAAGGGTTCTATTAAGGTGGTGACAGATGCCACCTCCCCCCTTCCCTTTGCCTGGAGACTGTGGGATGTGGTCCCAGCCATTTCATGGGCTGGCTGGCTGCTGCTCCAGCTGTCGTCTTTCTCTGCTTCCCATTTATTTTCCCCTCACAGATACACTCTCGAGCCCCTGCTGCCCACAGAACCGGGACAGCCCCCTTTGCCCAGGCACTATTGTCCACCTCAGGGACCCATTTTCTTCCTGTTTCCTCATCCCTGAGGTGCTGGAGGCATATCCTTCCTTTTACCTTCACTCCCAGAGCAGCAGGACTGTGGCTTGGTCAGGATGTGACTGTGGGTACTGACCATCCCATCTCACTGCACCATCCCTGGCAGAGTGGACAGGCACTGGGGTCACCACTGTCACCCCATGGGGACACTGCTGCTTGCCCTGCCACAGAGCTCTCTGGCACTGGGGCCAAGCCACCCTCCAGCCTTCCAGCTTCTCCAAAGTCACCAGAGTCACTTGTGCACTTCTAGGCCACTAAGTGCTCTAATTACCGATATGCTTTAATTAACATAATTGCGTTTCTACACAAATAAAACATTTGGCGCAGTTAATTCCAAGGCTGCAGCTCCAAACACAAGTCTTCCTGGCTCCCTGATGGAGGTGGCAGGGGAGGTAGCAGAGAGTGGGCACCACCAGGTCCTGCCAGAAGATAGTCCCAGTGCCAGCCAGGGCCTGAACCAGAGCCCCCCATTCCCCACTGGAGTGCCCTGCCCTGGTTTGATGGGGACAGCTATGCTGGCAGACACTTGGATTGCTGGGACATGGCACTGGGATTGCTGGGACACACCACCAGGTTTGCTGGGATACACCACCAGGTTTGCTGGGGCACTGAACTGGGTTTGCTGGGGCACCATACTGGCCTTTCTGGGACACAGTTCTGGGTTTAAACACAGCACTTGGTTTGTTGGGAAGTAGCAGTGGAATTGCTGGAGTGGGATACTGGATGTCCTGGGATGCAGCAAGGGGATTGCTGGGATGCAGTACTGGGCTTGCTAGGCCATGCCATTGGGAGATGGTGCTGGGCTTGCTAGAACACTGTATTGGGCTCAGTGGAACAGAGCACTGGGATTTCTGGGATGCAGCAAACCCAGTGGTTTGCTGGGACACAGAACTGGACTTGCTGGGATGCAGCCCCAGGATTGCTAAGACACAGCACTGGGCTTGCTGGGATATGACACTGGGATTGCTGGGCTGTGGTGCTCAAATTGCTGGAGCACCATATTGGGCTTGCTGGGATGAAGCACTGGGATTGCTGGGATGGAGCACTAGGATTGCTAAAACACAGACCAGGGCTTGCTGGGACACAGCACTGGGTTTGCTGGGACACAGCACTGGGTTTGCTGGGACACAGCACTGGGTTTGCTGGGACACAGCTGAAGCCCAGCTGTGCCCTTGCAGCTGTGCCAGTGGGTGTTCTCCCTGGCTGGGCAATGGGCACAATGGGTGGATCCGGCCCCTCCATCCCATCCCAGAACCCCCACTGAACTGCCCCCAGGGTGCTCCCAGCACCCAGAGGCCCCTCACCCCCCATTCCCTCTTTAGCAGACCCCAGTGCCCACCACAGTCATGGGAGTCTTTGGATGAAGGCTGGAGCCAGTGGCAGCATCCCAACCCTTTGCCAGGAAGATGCCAGGAAGAACTGGGAAAATGGCTGGTGCTCATGTGCTAAAATGCCCTTTTCATTTAAAAAAACAGAAGAAAAGGAAAAAAATTTCCATTTTTCTCTGGCTGAAAATGAAAGTGATTATGTAACGAGCAATAAATTACGGAAAGGAATGAGTCATTGGAGCAAATCCCAAGAAAGGCACAGTATTTTTAGCTCCAACACCCTGTGCTGTACTGTGCATTAACCCTTGCAGGACTTGGCCCCCCACTTCAACCTGCCCCCAGGGTGACCTCCCCAGAGGCACCATATTGATTTCTGTGAGGATTTTGTCCCTGTGACATTCCCAAGGGAAGATGGAAATGATGTAAGTTGTGGGTCCCTCATCCCATGGCCCTCCTTTATATGGGATGCTTATGGGTGGTCCAGGGAATACTACTCACCCCTGATCCATGTTCCCATCCTGGGCTAAGCCCCTGCTTCACTTCCCCTCTGCTCATTCCCACTGGGATAATTAATCCTGATCCCTTCCTGAGACCCTGGGCACCACTGCTGTTTCCTTGCCAAAGAGCCTGAAGAATTAATTAGGAAATAAAAGCGAGGAACAAATTAATTGGAAGAGAACTAGCGAGGGAGCGAGTGAGCAATCCTGCTTTAATCCAGGTTAACTTGGGGAGTGATTGCTTTGTTAATAGAAGAGATGATGAGGGAGAATTGGAGCAGGCAGGTGCCAGGCAAGACAGTGGCAGCAAGCATCCAGATGCCAAGGGATGCCCATGGAGAGCTGTCCTGAGTGCAGAGGAAAATCCTGGGGACATGAGTGGGAAGCTGGAAGAGGAATCTGGAAGAGGGGCTTAGAGCATCCTGGGGTCCGGGCTCAGAGTGTCCCAGGACCAGGACTCAGACCATCCTTGGGGGCCCAGAGCTTGAAGCACCCCTAGGAAGAGGGCTCAGAACATCCTTGGGATTGAGGCATGGAGCACCCCTGGGATCATGGCTCAGAGCACCCCTGGGCTTTGGGCTTGGAGCACCCATTGGAACAGAGCTTAGAGCATCCCTGGAGTCAGGGCTTGGAACATCCCTTTCTTAAGTGACATTATCATTCATGCCTGCTTTTGAGAATCCTATGGGATCAGGTGTGGACGCTGAAACCTGGGCTGCAGAAAGATTTTCCAGCTTTCTGCCTCTGTCTGTGAGAAAGTCTTTGCTTTCTCACAGACACTGGCTGAAAACACTTAAAATTTTCTGTAAACTAATCCCTTTATCTTGCAGGTTGTTTTGCAGTATTGTTATAGTTCTATCTAAAAAATATTTAGAAATGAGTGTCTTAAAATTTGGCCAATCCCCTCAAGGGGTAGATAGCCAAAAGACCAATTACCTTATGCCATTTAACACACTTTTGCGAACTAACATACAAAAGCCTTTAGAAAAATTATTAAAGTGCTTCCTTTTATCCCTGAGCCTTGGACTCTGTGTCGTTTTCTCTACCCGTTTCTCAGTGCGACAGCGACAATCAGGTACCACCAGTGCAGGGACAGGGACCCTATTCCTTGTATGCCACAATTTTTGGGGGTCTCCAAGCTGGTGGGAACCAGGCCTGTTTCTCTGTCCCTGAACAGATCCCTGGGTGCTCATGGTGGCACCACACTCCATTGTCACCTGGCAGCAACCCCACCCCTAAACAAGGGGCCAAGGAGAGTGGCAAGGATGAGTGAGAGCTGGTGGCCAAGTCCTCGTGTCCTGCAGCTGGAGTGGGGTCAGCTCAGAGCGACACAGCCAGTGCCAAAGGATATCATCTCCTCATCTTTTATTTAATCTGGCAGTAAATTCCTGTCCTCCATGTGCTTGGGCTGGGCTGGGATTTTCCTTATTGCTGCTGGGCCACCTGGAATAGTGGTGTGGCACTGCATGTCCAGGGGCTGCTGTACCCCCAGTACATGCTGTCCCACAGGCACCTGCTGTCCCTTCTCCTGCTGCATGCTCTCACTCCGGCACGTGCTTTCTCCAAAATCCATGTGTCCCTCTAGAGACATCCTATCCCTCCAGGCAACCCCTGTCCTTACGGACAAGTGCTGTCCCCTGTCAAACGTGCTGTCCCTCTGTGCACGTGCTGTCCTTTCAGGCACCTGCTCTCCCTCAAGACACATGCTGTCCCCAGGTGTGCAGTGTCCTTTCAGACACAGAGTGTCCCCCAGATGCACGCTGTCCTCATGGATGTCACCTGTATGGACACATGCTGGTCCCATGAATGCAGGCTGTCCCTATGGATACGTGCTGTCACCCTGGATGCGGGTTGTCCCTCTGGACACATGCTGTCCTCTGGGATTCAGGCTGTTTCCATGGACACACTCGTCCCTGTGGATGCATGCTGTCCCCATGGATACACGCTGTCCTGATGGATACATGCTGTCCCTTTGGACACATGCTGTCCCCATGGATACATGCTGTCCCCCTGGATTCAGTTTGTCCCCATGGACACACGCTGTCCCCTTGGATACATGCTGTGCCTCTGTATTCACTTTGTCCCCGTGGACACATGCTGTCCCCCTGGATACACACTGTCCCCCTGGATGTGTGCTCTCGCCATGGCATGTGCTAACCCCCTGGATGCAGGCTGTCCCCATGGATGTCCCCTCTCCCTCACCTCTCTGAGGCTGCAGTGCGGATGTACTCTGTCCCTGCCCGCACAGGATACTCTTATGGGACAGGCTGTGTGTGACTCAGGAGATGAAATCCCACTAGCCAGGGTGAAGATGCTGGTGGCCACCGTGGCCAAAGCTTGTCCATGAGGACTGTCTGAGCCAGCTGGGAAAGCAGCCAAAGAATGGGGAGAGAGGTATGGAAACAGAGCCAAGAGCCATCTCAGCCCCACAGGGGCTCGACCACCATAGTGGGACCAGCAGGGCTCTGCCATCACATTTGTCCCCCTAATTAGCCCTGTGGTGTGTGTGGGCTGCTGGTGGCCCCCCAGCCCCCGCCATGCTCTGAAGTGTCTCCACAGAGACCCTCTAAGGGCTCCATCACTTACTCGTCAGTGGTATCACTTAATCAGCTGGACCCTTCCTTATCCCTTTGTCATCCCTCCACAGAATCTGCTCAGTTGGAAGGAATCCATAAGGAGCATCAAGTCCAGCTCCTGGCCCTGCACAGCACCCAAGAGTCACATCACGTGCCCAAAAGTACTGTCCAAATGCTGCTTGAACTCTGTCGGGCTTGGTGCTGTGACCACTTCCCTGGGGAGCCTGTTCCAGTGTCTAATCACCCGCTGGGTAAAGAATCTTCCTAATATCCAACCTAAACCTCCCCTGACACAACTTCAGACCATTCCCTCAGTTCCTGTCGCTGGTCACCACAGAGGAGAGATCAGTGCCTGCCCCTCCTCTTCCCCTCACGAGGAAGTTGTAACTGCAACGAGGTCTCCCCTCAGCCTCCTCTTGTGCAGGCTGAACAGACCAAGTGACCTCAGCCACTCCTCACATGGCTTCCCCTCAAGGCCCTTCACCACTCTCATTGCCCTCCTTCAGATGCTCTCTAGTGGCTTCATGTCTTTTTTATCTCATGATGCCCAAAGCTGCCCCCAGCACTCAAGGTGAGGCTGCCCCAGTGGAGAGCAGAGTGGGACAATCCCCTCCCTCGGTCAGCTAGTGATGCTGGGCCTGATACCCCCCAGGACACAGGTGTGACTCATGTGACTCCTGTTCAACTTACTGTCCACCAGCACCCCCAGGTCTGTTTCCACGACACTGCTTTCCAGCATCTCATTCCCCAGTCTGTACGTACGTCGGGGTTGCTCCATCCCAGGTGCAGAATCCTTGCTGAACTTCACATACTTGGTGATTGTCTAACTCTCCAATTTGTCAACAGCCCCTCCCTGTTTTTTATTGTCTGCGAACTTGCTTAGTCCAAACTTCCAGTCCTGTGTCCAAGTCATTTATAAAGATGTTGAAGAGCACAGGACTTCCTCATTTCTTCCTCATCCCTTTGTTATCCTGCTTTGAATCCAATGATAGCCCAAGCTGCAGACCTGATGCAACCAGGTCCTTGCAGTTGGCACCTCCGGGGGCTGTCCCCACAGAGGGGCTGGTGCCAGGGCACCCCCATCCTTGCCCAGCCTGAGATCATTCTGGGCTGCAGCTGCTGTGGTGGATCAAGGGATCCACCTGGATCCTCGATCCCACCCTGCTGGGGTGCTGGAGATTTCTGGGGGTGACAGTGGTGCACACACACACACTCCCACATGCACACCTATCAACAACTGCAGGCACAGCTCTTCCATGCATTCCCAACTCTCCTGCTGCTCCCAGCAGGTCCATTCCGTGAACCCACCTGGTGCCGTGGAGCCTCCTAGCACCCCCAGCATTGTGCCTGGCATCGCTTGGGCAAGGGATGCCGCAGCATTCCCTGTCCCACAGCACTCCCTGCCCTGCAGCATTCCCTGCCCCACTTGGGCACTGCAGCTGCGTTCCGGGCACTGGGTGGGATTTATCCATGGGGAAACCACAGAGCAGTAAATGGGATATCGATCGGGTGCCATTGTGGAGATTAGTGCAGAGCGGAAGAGCAGATGGATTGATTTCTGGTGGGATTTAGAGCTGTCGGTGTACCTTAGATTAGCAGCTCCAGAGTAATAACACCCCCAATTCATTCAGAGATCAGCAGGCCCATTAGTGGCCATGTCCCCCAAGCTCAGTTGAGTCTCAGTCATCTCTGTTCCATGGGCAGGACCCCAGCCCCATGTGCCACCTGCATTGGCCACTGTGTGTCCACTCCTTCCCCGGAGGACAGGGATGCTCCAGCCTGTGCCTCCCCAGAGCCAGGATCTGGCCCTGAGTCTGTCCCGGTGCCACAGTTTAATGGAACATTGCTGATCCTACATTACTCACAGCAGTGCTGGTGCAGCTGGGAACAGCCAGCCGTGCTGCCCTCCCGCTCCACTCTCCTCCCATCCTAGTGCTCCCAGTATATCCAGCATCCCCACAGATGCTGCTCTGGGGGCAGGCTGTTGAAGTTGCTAGGGATGGGGAGAAACAGGATTTCAGGGTTACACAGGGCTCATCTTGGTGCCTTAACCCCCCCAGCTTTGGGAGTTCGAGACCATTTGCTGCCAGCACCTCCCAGGGAAAAGCTGGAGTGGGGTTTATCTCAGTGTCTTTGGTGTGGAATATTCCATTACCATGGAATAAGGGTTAATATTTACTCGCCTGCATGAACTTTGCTCTCACTGATGCCATCAGACACCCTCCAGATGGGATGCGGGGTGGCTGCTCCCCAGGTTCCCAGGAAGAGACAGGATGCACAGTGCCGATTGATCCACCCCAGGTTGGGAACAAGGCAAAACTAGAGGGTGGATGGAAATCTGGAAAGCCCAGCTGGGAAGCCCACATTGCTGCCTCTCCTCAACACCTACAGTTATTCCTCAGCAGCTCCAGGGCTGGGTTCTGAGGCTGTGTGTGTCCATCTGACTGCTGTGGTGTTCTCATCCAAGGGATGCCATTCCTGGGGCACACAGAAGAGCCAGGGAGCAGCTCATAATTACCCCAGGTCATTAACAAGCTGACTGGGAGATGAGCAATGATGCACTGATGCAACGGTGATACTGCAGCACAAGTCCCTGCACCCTTGTGTCCCTGCACCCTTGTATCCCTGCACCTGTGTCCCACTCCCCTGTCTCCAGATGCTCCTTTGTCCCTGCACTGCCATGTCCCCGTGTCCCTGCTCCTGTGTCCCTCCACCCCCATGTCCCTGCACAGGTGTCCCATTTCCCTGTATCCCTGTACCTGTGTCTCACTTTCTGTCCCCAGGCCTTTGTGCCTATACCCCTGTGTGCCACCACCTGCTCCCAGGCACCCCTGGGCGAGCACTGGGGACAGCTCCGTGCTGTGTCTTTGTGCCCGGCAATGGCTCTGTGTTCCCTGGGCAGCTGTGCTGGCTGTGAGCTGCTCCGTGGGTGCCTCTGGTGACAGGAATGTGCCAGGTTTGTCATGGATCCTGCCAGCACCCGGCTCTTTGGGGTGTTCCCACTGCCGGCCCCACAGGGAATCTGCTATTCCCACCAGGCATCTGCTTTATTCATGGACCCCCGGACCCGCATCCGTGCCAGCAGGACCGATCCAGGCTGGGATGACACTTGGTCCCTGCAGCAGGGTGAACCCATAGCGGGGGATTCCACATCTTGATCCTGGGGATCTGGCAGCTCTGGTGGTGTCCTAGTCAGGACGATGGGCACTGTGAGACGCTGTCGTGGGGGGGCTGCGTCAGGCTGAGGTACTCATGATCCTGTGCCACCCCCGGGGAGAGATGCCCGTCCCCCTATGTCACCCCCAGGGGCAGGACCACCCTGAGGCCGGGCTTGCTGCTGCAGGGTGCCCGGGATCAGCCACCCGGGAGGCCCCGGTGGCTCTGGCCACTAGATGGCCCCGCGGCTCCACTGGCCACCCTGACCCTCCTCCCACCCCGGGGTCGGGGTGCAGGGAGCGAGATGGTGGGTGCAGCATGCAGAGTGCCCCTAAACCCTCCCCTGCTTGGCCCCCGCCTCGAGGTGGCATTTCCTTGTCACGACCTGTCCTAACGAGTGTTGCGAGATGGTGCGAGAAGGTCGAGTCCTTACGAGCCACCAGCCAAATCCCAGAGCACCCTGTCCCTGGAGAACACCCTGGGGACAGGGGCACAGAGGTGCAGGGACACGGTAGTGCCTGGGTACAGGGGAGTGGGACACAGGACTGCAGGGACACAGGGACATGGAGGGGCAAGGATTCAGGGGTGCAGGGACACGGGAGTGCCTGGGGACAGGGGAGTCCCAGGACGCAGAGGAAGAGCAGGCCATCCTCCCCCAGATCAGAACTTCCTCCTCTGCCCAGAGGAGGAGGAGGAGGAGGGGGAGGGATGGAGATTGTCGCGCTGCCTGTGTCCCTCTCACCGTGTGGCATGTGGCCATCGTATGACGGCTGAGCACGTCGATCCTCCATGCGGATTCGCTGGGGCCATTGGGGTAGGGNGTAAGACCGCCCCAACCCAAACGTGAGGCGCAGCCTTTAAGGGGGCAGGGGTCGCTTTATCTGGAGACTGTACGGGGCGGGAGAGCGGATTGGGAGGTGAAACACGCCCCAGAAAGGAGAAGGGTCAAGGGGGCAACTCCTGGCCCGATCCCCACGAGGGGGATTGTTGCCCCCCTCAGATGCCAGACCTGTGAGGGCACACCCGGTACCTGCCCCATAGGACAGCACTGCTAGCCCCGAGCCTCAGAGCGGGGCCACCCAAACGGGGGAGCGATGCCCTGATCCTCTCCCCGCATGGGCACCCCCGCCACACCCCGGGTTCCCCCTTCACCACCCCACCATGGGACTCCCACCCTGACCCCATACCGGGGAGTGATATCCCGACTCACTTCCCACATCGGGACCACCCTCTCGACCCCCGCCCCACACCGGGGGCCCCCATCCCATATTGGAGAGTGATGTCCGACCCCCTCGCCACCCCACACTCCCCCGCCCATCCTCGCTTCTTAGAACTCCGCGGAGCCGCTGCCCCGCACAGCAGGTGCGGGGCGTGTCGCGATCGGACGTGTCGTGACGGGGCGTGTCGCGGCGGGGGCGTGCCCGCAGCCCGCGGGCGGTGCGGGGGTGCGCGGGACCGGGATGGTGCCGGGATGGTGCCGGGATGGTGCCACGGCTCCTCATCGCGCTCCTTCGCTTTTTCAGCCGCGGGTTCCTGCGGGCGGGGGACGCCGCTCCCGGCCCCGAGGCGCTACAGGTAGGGACGTCGGGACCTCCACCCCGAGGGGTCCCCCGCTACCCCCTCCCACTCGGGACCCTTCTCTTCTCAACCTGGATTTCCATCCCCAACCGCGTTCCCTCCCATTCGGGACCCCCATCCCAGCTATCTCCCGTTCCACCCGGGACCCTCAACCCACCTCCCCTCCCACCCGGGAACTCAGACTCGCCTCCGCTCCTACCCGGGACCCCCGACCCACGTCCCCTGGCACCTGGGACACCCGATTCACCTGCCCTGCTTCTGGGGACCCCCACCCCAAGCACCTCTCCTCCCACCCGGGACCCTCAACCCTCCTCCCCTCCCAAACCACGACACGCGACCCACCTCCTCTCCCACCCGGGACCCCCATTCCCACGGCCTCCCTTCCCACTCGGTCCCGGGGGTGGTGGGGGTCCCCGTGTTTATGCTGTGGGGCAGGGTTGGGAGCCGGCGCTCCCGACTCGCCGTGCTCGGCGCTGTACGGGATAGGGGGCGATGGGACCGGGGGTTGCTGGACTCCCCATCCCTTCCCGCACCAGAGGCGGAGGGGGCTTTCCCGAGCACCTTTGCACCCGGTTGTC
>VWZW01007091.1:41322-57628 GCA_013397115.1 Edolisoma coerulescens
GAGGAGGAGGAGGAGTGGATCACATGGTGGGGCAGAGATGCATCCCCAGCCATCACGGGCGTGTGAGGCCACAGTGGCAATGGGATGTGACCCAGGATGTATGAGGAGTGAGTGGTGGGGATGGATCCTGCCCCTTCTCCAGCACATCCCAGCCCAGGGTGGGTGAGGAACAGCTCATCGCCCACAAAATACCACAGGACCCCTGTCGCCATTGGTGTCCTGGGCGCTGACTGCATCTGGAACTCCCATCCCCAAGCCTGGGGGGCATATAGGGGATATATAGGGCTTGGGGTGTTCTTATCCCCCCAACACACCCTGCAGTGGGGTGAGGCTGAGAATGTCTGTTTCTCCTCTCCCTCCCTGCCACCAGCTCCAATGCAATTATCTGCAGACTGGATCATGAATCAAGCCCTAATTGATACATGTTCACAGCCTGGAGAAGCAGGAGGGGTTGGGGGGGCCCCCACTGTCCCCAGGGGTTGGGAGGGGGCTGTGGGGGACTACACTTGGACACCTCTACCAAACTGCCATGGATCGGGGGGCCTCAGCTAGCATCGCAGGGCTGCTCCTGCCTCAGTTTCCCCCCGTGTGGGACCAGCCATGTTCAGTGGGCTGAGGACCCATTGAGGGCAGTGAGGGGACATGCGTATGCGGGCGTTTGTCCTTGCGTTTCCTCTGGCGGACACAAACACATCAGCAGGGCAATAAAGGGGAGGAAAGGGCCGTGGCAGCTTCTTTCCATTACATGCGGCAGGGCTGGCTTCCTCCCACCCTCAGCAGGGCTGGGGGGTAGAGCGAGACCCCCGAACTGGGATGGGGGGGTGCACCCCAGTGTTTCCCAGCCAGGTGGTCCCCACAGGCCAAAGGTGTGGGTATCTCAAGGAGTGACTGCTTGCGGGTGTGGAATCAGCCTGTGCTGGCACTGCAGTGCCCTGGTGCTGATTTTTGAGGGGCAGTGGGGTTTGGGATATAGGTTCCAGAGCTCTCATGCCCCATGACATCACCCAGGAAGGGATGTCTGAGGTGGGAGTGCCCTGCTGCACCTCAGGCCGGGGAGTTGGGATGGAGGTGTTCCTGCTGCACCCCAAGCAGAAGGAGTTGGAGTGGGTTAGTCCTGCTGCACCCTGGGCAGTGAGAACCTGGGATCAGGATGCTCCTGTTGCAGGATGGCATGGTGGCATCTTCCCCCTGACTGGGATAGGCCCTGTGGGTGACCTTGGCTTTTTGGAGTCGAGCTGTGACATTTGGCAGGGAGGTGATGGGCTGGGATCCCTTGCAAGCCTGGGTCTGGAGGGTGACCCTCTGGGAGCTGAGTCCATGGATTTGGGGGCTGGCCTGGGACCTTTGAAGCTGAATCCCATCGCATCCCCACCCTGTCCACTCCATGTATGTGGGGGAGAGGATGGTGGGGACCTGCCCGAGGGAGCTGTGGGGTGGAAAACGCCAGGGAGCAGAGCTAGCTCCTGGGTCTCCCTCCTCTCGGTGCAGGAGAGATCACTACTCCTGGCCCAGGTCTGGCAGATGCAGGGTGTCTGGCACCTTTGGGTGCCCTGGCCACAGCTTTGGAACCCCCCATATACAAGGGGGGGCTGGAGGCCAGACCCCTGGCTGGGTGCTGACCCATTAAACACCAGCACTGTGATCTTTTCCGACATGCTTTGGGCTTCTCCTGGCTGTGCCTCAATTTCCCCATCTGAGTAGCGAGACCCCCACAATTCCTAGACGTCTTCACGGCAATTAAGAGCTGCAGTGAACCCTCTTAGACATGGAAAATAAGAGCAGTCCCTGTATAGACAGAGTAGAACCCCCTGGGGGGGCAGCTCTGCCAGCCCCCAGCCCCCCACACCCTGCTCTGGAGCACTGCCCCAAATTGAATTCCTCCCCAGTTGCAGATGGCCAGGAATTCAATTTTCCCAGATCCCATCAGAGGCTGATAAATGAGGTCCCTAATCACTGTGCAGATCCCATTAGTGCCAGCCGTACCAGGAGGGGATGCAGGGATGGATGTGGGAATGCTGCATCTCCCTTCCCATCCCGCTGTTTCCTATCCCACCGTGGGACCTAGATGTCCCCCGAGCCCCTCTCTGGCTGCATCCCCAGAGCTTTGACATGATGCTCCCAAGTAGAGCCAGGCACGGAGACCCCTGCATGGCTAATCCACCAGAAAACATCTAGGAAAGTCCTGGAAACCCAGCTGGGTGGCCAGTGTGGATGGGAAGGGGACTGTGTGCCAGGGAAATTTTTGCAGCAATGCCATGTCCCAGGAATGCACATCATGCCAGCTCCCTCCCAGCACTGCCAGTGCCACCACCCAAGGCTTGGTGCCAGCTGGGTGCCAGGATGTCTCTGTCCTTTGGGGTGAAGGCACCTGCACACCAGGGATTCTCCTAAACACGGTGCAGCTTCCCTGCAGCTGCTGAAGGAGGGTCCCTATGCCCCTCCCTGACATGGGTTACGGACAAGTGACATGGGGCTGAGTGGGGTCCATGTTCCCCTCTCTGACATGGGTTAGAGACAAGTGACAGTGAGACCCCCAGCCCTCGCCACCTTCTTTCTTAGAACAGTGAACTAATCAGTGACAAATTAGTGACAGATCATTAGGCTAGTGGCCGAGCCGGCTGTTCCAAGAAGGCCACGATGTTCTGGGGACGGAAATCCTTGAGGAGTGTGGCTGCTGTCCCGATTTGTCCTGCCTGACAAAGGGACATCAACAGGAAGCAACCTTGACTCCAGCCCTGTTCTCTTGGCCCCGGGAGGCCAGGCCAGGATGTGGGGGGACAGACTAGGAGCACCCCAAGGACTTGTGAGCTGCCAGAGGTTGGGAAATTTGCTTGCTTCAGCAAAACATCCCACTCAGAATGTGCGGGGTCCTCAGGGAGTGGCATCTGCCTGGTTCCAGGCTGCAGAAACTCCATGTGCAAAGGGTCTGTGCAAATGCCCTGTGCAGTGTGAGCGTGCCAGGCTCCAGCGAGGCTGATGTATGGGTGAGGAGGAGGAGGATGGGGTGAGGGATGCACTGGGCTCAGCATGGCTCATTCCACCTGGACCAAACTCTAGTGCCATCCTAAGCAGATCTTGCACAACCATGTCCCTTTGCAGGTGCGGAAACTGAGGTAAGGAACCTCCACAGAAAGGAAACTGAGGTAGGCACAGGCATGCAGGGCTCCTTGCGTGCCTTTTTGGGATGGCTGATTCCACAGATTTGCATCCTCCAGCCCTTAAAAGCCTCAGCCTGGATCGCTGGGTGCCAGGGTGGTTCCATGACAGAGTCCTGCACCCCAGCCCTTGCTTCCCATCCATATGTTGCAACAGAACCCCAGGCAAATGACCATGAGGAGACAAGAGATATCCCAGAAGTGTTTCCTTCCCGTTTGCCCTCATTGTCCCCCTGGAAAAGATGAGGTAATTAAGGAGCTACCGTGTTACAGGTTGTTGCTGCCTGATTAGATTAAAGCAATGTAATTTGGGACTGAGAGCGGTGCTGGGAGGAAATGGATGGATGGCTTCCCGGCTGGAGTTGGGCAGAGCTGCCAGCTCTACCCTCCATCCATCCCTCCATCCTCTGTTGCCCTGGACCTTGCTCCAGGGACACTGCTGGAGTGTTATCAGGGGTGCTGCTTTGCGGGATTAGGGATACTTCCTCTGTTTTCTCACCCCTATGGGGAGGTTTCCCTGGGGAATTGTGGCTGTGGGGCAGAGGGAAGGAGCCTGGAGCAGTGTGGGGGGATGATACGGACAGGGTGACAGGGTGTCAGTGTCACTCAGTCTGTGGCAGAGCTGAAGGGTATCAGGGATGCTCCTGCGGGGGTGGGAACAGGGATGCTGCCTATTTCCCCAGCTCTATGGAGAGGATTCCCTGGGAAATGGTGGCTTTGGGCCTGGGGGAAGGAGCAGTGTGGGGGACAGGGACAGGGTGACAGGGTTTTAGCAGTGTCACTCTGCCCACAGTACAGCTGGTGACAGCAAAGCTGTAACCTGCTTCCTTCAGGAGTTGCTTCCCTGCTCCGCAGCTCAGTTTCCCCCCTCACACCCCAGAGTCAGAAGCTGGTGATCTCCTGCCCGGCCCTGCCTGGTCCTGCTTGGCCCTGCCCGCTTGTTGTCAGCCCTGCGTTGCCAACACACAGCCAGAGCTCGGCTATATTTATCCACCACGGCCGGAGCACGAGGCCGAGCAGCCAGGGGGGAGCAGCCCCCCAGGAGGGGAGTGGGGCTGGGGGGGCTCAGCATTGCCGGAGGTGGGAGAGGAGGATGAATCACGGCTCAGGGATATTTTGGGCTATTTTTAACGCCGCCAGATTGCTCGCAAATGCTTGGGCAGGGCGGCGCGGGCGCAGGCTGGGTGTTTGCTGGCAGCTGTGGCTCAGCTTGGGGGGCCTAGGGGGATCAGCTGCTCCCTGTGGTGCCGTCACCCTGCAGCCTTGCATTGGAGAGGTGACAAAGGCAGGGACATCTGTCCCCGTGCACTTGGAAACAACTCTGGGTGTGATGGGTGGGGGCAAAAGGGGGTCCTGGAGCAGCATCTTCCTCCTTGAAGGGGAGGCAAGAGGGGAGAAAGTTTCCCCATCACTTTCCCTGGAAAGGGGAAAGGACTAGGAAAAGGCAGAGCTGGGGCATGGGAGAGGGGGTGGGTGTCTCTGCCTGCAGGGTTGGGGCCGGCAGGGAACCCTTGGACAGGGACAGATACCCAGGCACCCTGTGGGTGGGACACAGGGAGTGGTGAGGGGCTTTGAGGTAGGCTGCCTCCCAGGAATCCAAATGGGATTTTGCTTTTTGCCTCTCAGACGTAAAATGATCCAGAGGCTGGTGGCCAAAAATGCATCTTATCTGAAGAGTCCACAGTGGGAGGGAGCCCTAAGCCCCCAGCCCCAGCTCTCAGCCTTGAAATGAGGTGACCACATCGTCACCCTCCTCATCCAGGGCTCTGCTCAGTAGGGAATTCCCTGGGGAGCAGCTCCTCTGTCCTTGAAATCTGTAAACCCCCTGTGAGAGATATAGGGGCTGGTGAGATGAGCTGCAGGGGGGTCCTTTGCTCTGCCCCAGACCCCTCCTCGATGTGTTCTGCACTCCCAAGCATCCCAATCCCTTTGCAACCTGAGCCTGGAAAATCCATTGGGAAGCATCTGCATGGGATGTGGGTACTGGGATGTGCTGCCCACAGGCACTGAGAGCTGCGCACTCAGCATCTTGGATGCTCTAATTTGATTTGGAGCCCACAACTAGGGGTGAAGTTGTCCAGACAGAGCGATGTCCAGCTCCATCCCAAAGGTAATTGCTCAGGCAGGGGCTAATGGACTAATCCACCGCCGAAATTAATTGGGCTCATTTTCTTTGCATTCCCAGATGGATAAAGTCCCATCGGAGGGCAGGAGCCAAATGAGCTCTGAGGGCTCACTGTGTCATGGATGCCTCAAGCTCAAGAGGTCACCTCTGGCAGATCATTTACTTGGAATTTTTACAGCAAAGCTGAGATGGAAGCTCAGCAGGGAGATGATTCATTTCCTCAAGGTTCCTTGGGGGGTGTTGTGGTAGGAGTCTGCCACAGAAGCCTGGGCTGCTGCCAGTATCCCCCTGCAGAATCAGCACCCATGGGTGCTCTGGCAGCAACGGCAAGATCCATCTGGGGCCTCCCCAGCCCAGCATCCCCTTGCAAGGCAGGGTGGGGGTCCTGCAGCCCTGCTCAGCACTCCTCCGGCAGCAGGATGCTCCCAGGCACCAGGCATTGCTGCCTGGCTCTCTGTGCCTGTTTTCCTATGGTTAAAGAGGAATCCAGTGGGTGGCAGGTCCTGGTTTTGAGATCTGCCCCATGCAAACTCTACTCACCATGTGCCCAGGTGTGTCTCCACCCAGAGAGAGACCCCAAGTTCCAGGTACCCTCAACCCGGCTGAGCATCCCAGTGGGTGCTTCACTGCACTGCATCCAGCCTCTGCCTGCTACCAGGGGGCTCCTCCTCACCCTTAGGGGGCCTCCATTCATCTCCCAGGAGCAAGGCCAGGAGAAGGGGTGCAAGCTCAGAGACCTGAGACCCTGTGAGGTCAGTGTCCTCCCCCTCCAGGCCCCCACCCTCCACATGGCAGGTGTGAAATTAACCTGTCTGGAGAGGAAGCTGGCCAGGATGGGATTTCTCTATTTCATAAACATCCAGAGAAGCTGAGGATGCCAGGGGGGACAAACCAAGCTTCCACAGCTGGTGGGGGGGAGGAAGGGGACAGACGTGGCTGATCCTCTTGAAAAAAGTAATATTTTCACTGCTGGTGAATCCCCTCTGGTGGAAAAAACTGCTTTTACATCCCAGCAGGATCTGTGGAAGCCTGTGCTGGGGGCTGGGGAGCCTGTGCTAGGGGTCCCCACCACCACATGTCTGGGGACAGGATGCTGCTGCAGCTATCCATAGGGAAAAAGAGGGGGAAAAAATAGCAGGGAAAAAAAAAAGGCCATTTTCCATGAGGGAGAGAGCAGGCAGTGCTCTGGAGGCTGGCCTGTGGCAGGATTTGGCTTTGCTAGAGTGGAGGGGTCCATGTTGGAGCAGAGACAAATCCTTACTCTAAGGAGATGAATGGTGTTGTTAATCTTCGACCAGCTCCAGTGGGAATATTGAGGCAGATACGGCTCTGGTGTTGCACCGCATCGTGGCATGCTGGCCAAGGGGAGCTGGAAAAATTCCTGCCAGCACTGAGGTGCCATGGGTCACCCTGTCAGCTCAGGAGTCCAGCAGGGTGAGACCAGTATCCCTGTGCTCTCAGGCCAGAGAAAAGGTGACAACTGTCCCCGGGTGGAGGTCCCACGGGGCCACGTGTGTGCACCATGAGGACAGGACAGGGACAGGGTGCTGTTCACCTGCTCTCCAGGAGCAGCATCCTCAGCTCCTGGGGCTGCCAGTGATGCCATGCTGTGTCCTCTGCCCACACCCTGTCCTTGGATCTGTCCTCAAAGCCTTCTCTCCATGCCCATCTCCAGACAGCATTTCCCTCCAGAGCTGCTGGATGTGCAGCACCTGGGATGAGGGTGTTGGACTCTGCTCCAGGAGCTTGGAATTGCAATTCCTCAGTGCTTCCCCCTGTTTTAGTGAAGTTAATTAACTCGCTGTGCCCACTTGGGAAGTGTTACCATAACTCTGCCCTCCGTGGAAGCTGGGATGCAGAGCAGGTGCTGGGAGCTCTCCCTGGGAGAGTTTTGGTCCCTTGCCCCACTGGGTGCAGGTACAGGGCTGTGTGAGTCTGGCTTGGTGGGTCCCAATGACATTCCTAGTGACAGGCATGGGGTGGCTGATGGTTTCATCTCTCCACGGGTGCTGGGGATGCATGTGCCAATGCAGCCTCATCCAAACACCCCGAGATCTGTGGAGTAGAGATGGATCTGGAGGAGCCCCCACCCAAACTGGGATAGTGCCTGGATGGTGTGGATTGCTGGGAAGAGGATACTGGGGACTCCATAGGAAAGGGAAAAGCTGTTTATGGCAATAACCAGGATGTGGCTATGGTGGGTCTGGCTGTGCTGGCTCTGGGCCCAGGCTGTGTCCCAGCAGAGCCCCCAGAGTGGGTCTGCAGCAACCCCAGGGCTGAGGGACACAGGGTGACAGGGGGTGAGGCTGTTGGGGTAAACCTCTGCTCTGGGCTGGAGGATCTGAACTGGGAGTGGGACATGTGGGACAAATGGAATTAGTGGGATGAGCAAGTGGGATATGCAGGATGAGTGGGACAAGTGGAAGGAGTGGGACAAGCCATTGAATGGGATGAGCCATTGAGTGGGATGAGTGGGCTGAGCTGGATGAATGGAACAAGCAGGGTGAGTGAAATGAGTGGGATATGCAGGATGAGTGGGACAAACAGTTGAGCGGGATGAGCTATCAAATGGGATGAGTTGGATGAACTGGATTAATATAGTGAATAGGCTGAGTGGGATGAGCAGGATGAGTGGGAGAAGCATCTTAGTGGGATGAGAGGGATAAGTGGAATGAGTGTGATGTCCTTCCCAGCCCACCCTCACTCTGCCTACATTCTTCCTAGGCTGCAAACCCTCCTGCCAGCCTCTGCTGCTGTCTCCTTGTCTTGGGAATATCTTCTTTTAGCTCCTGCAGCTTTCCCCTCACTGTTTCAGGGATGGACCTGTATTCCCAGCCCTATTAAAGCCACCACCTGTGTCCAGCTGCCATCTGACTGTCCCCACACCAAGAATGCCACCGGCATTTGATGGCCCAAGCAGACCCAAGTGACCCATTCAGGTTCTGCCCCATCTTCCCCTGCCCCAGGGGGGCCACTGTGGAGGATCTGGTGGGACAGAGGGATGGCAGGACAGCCACCTGGCTGAGGCCTGGCTGTATTCTACAGTGCATGTGTCTCCAGTGTGAGTAAGTGACTGGAGATGCGGCCCTGTTGGAATAACATCCAGTGCCGATGTCTTCAGCTGGAAGCACCCTCACCACCAGCCACACTCCCAGTGCCACTTGGATCTGGCCCCATGGCCGAGTATGCTCCCCGGGTGGGTGGGTGGCATGGCCCTGTGTGGGGCTGCTGTCCTGGATGGGGTCATGGGGTGCATGACAGTCCCCAGGTCTCGTTATCAGGAATGGAGGCTGGAGCCACCTGGCAAAGCTGGGAGCAGAGGAAGAGCGAATCCCAATGCCATCATCCGGTGTCTGATTTGGAGCATCTACTATTTCCATCACAACATCATCCTTATCCCAGTCTCCCAGACAAGGGCTGGAGGCAGGAGCAGAGCTGGGAGGGTCATACCAGAGACCCCCCTGTGCCCCCCAGCTTTTCCATGTGTCCGTCCCAACACCTCTGTCCCTCCATGGGGTTGTAATCCCCAGATGAGCTTTTATCCATCTCCTTGCCCCATTTCTCTTCCCACTGGTGCTTTATGGCATGGCTAGCAGTGAGGGCAGTGTGGCTCAGTGCCAAAGCCTCCTCTCCCTTTTTGGGGACCTCCCACCTCCCCACATGATGGACATTGACCAAAACAGGAGGGTTTGGCCCCCAAAAAGGCACCAGGCAGACTGGAGGACACCGCAAGGGGTCTGGGGGCAGGAGGACCTGTGCCGTGGCAGTGGTAAGGGAGGCTGGGTGCCACAGTGCCCCTCCCCATGGTATTGGGCCCCAGTGACTCCCGCTCTGCTCTTCTCTCTCTGCAGGATGCTCTGCTGAGCCTGGGTGCTGCGCTTGATGCCACCACCCTGCGTGACGCCCTTCGCCATGCCCTTGTCACCCTGCTGCCTGCTGTGGTAGGTGGGGGTGCATCTGCATCCCCTGGGGGGCTGGGAGGAATGGGGAGCAGAGCATCCTCCTGGGCGGGTGGGGGTTGTGGGGTTGCTGAGACCCCCTGGGTTGGGGGGAGCCCTGGAGGGACTAGAGGGTGGATTCTCTGCTGGTTGATGCTGGGGTTCAGCCTGGGGTGGGGTCTCCATATCCCCAGCCCACTGCAGAGTTCTCCCCCTATATGGGCCACCTGTCACCACCAGGGTGCTGGTGGTGGCCCTGGTGCTCATGGTGGCCCCAGAGTGCTGGAGACCCTGGGGGTGCTGGTAGCCCTGATCCTGATGACCCTGGTGCTGGTGGTGGCTGGGCATTATGCCAGTGCCATTCCATGGGGCCCCCTGGCCATGGCTGAGTGTGAATGGTGCACACTTGTACAGGCGAGTGTGCACACCCGTGCATGACTCTGTGTGTGCAGGGGTGTATTTGTGAATGTGTGCATGTGCAAATGTGGGTGTGCACATGTGTTTATGCACACGTGTGGCTGTGCACGCGTGTTTGCACACACGCATGTGCTGCCCCCTCCCCCAGGAGCACGTCTATATCTACCTGCTGGATGGGGACACACGGCTGCTCTGCGATGACCCCCCCCATGAGCTGCCGCCCAACGGGAAGCTCAGGTGAGCTCGGCCGCCTCCCCAGCCCCGGGTGTGGGCACACGTGTGGCTCGGCTTGTGTGCATGAACAGGCGTTTACATGGAAAGCAGGAGGGTTCCCATCCATCTCCCCATCTCCATCCTCATTCCATCTCCATCCTTGTGCCCATCCCCTTTCCCTTCCCATCCTCATCTTCATCCTGGATGTGCACACATGTGCCCAGGGACTATGTGTATGTACAGGGACATACATGTTGGCACAGGGACTGTGTGTGTGCAGGAAGACACACATTTGTGCCCAGGGGCTGTGCATGTGTGCAGGGACACACGTGCACAGGGGCTCTGCCTGTGCAGGGACACACATATGCACATGTGCTGCACAGTCCTTGAGCCTGTCCTCATCCCGTGGGTGTCTCTGCCCAGGAGGTTGCCCCTTCCTGGGGGTTTTTCTTCCCAGGTGCCCTCCCTGAGGGGTGCTCAAAGTATCCTTGTCCCCACAGGGATGCTGTGCAGAAGCAGAAGCGGCTGGAATGTGGGGGGCTGCTCCCTGCCGAGCTCCCTGGCCGGCACCTGGGACCCCTGGCAGCGCCCCTGGCCCCTGGCACACAAGGTGGGAGCTGTGGGAAGGGTGGTCTTGGGGAACATATATGGGGGTCTGGGCATAGGGCTAAGTGGTAGGTAGGCGGAGGGACGGGGAGGGGGATGGAGGTGTGAGGAGATGGATGGGTGGAAGGATGGATAGATGGATGGATGGATGGATGGATGGATAAAGGGGTGGATGGATGGATGGATAAAGGGGTGGATGGATGCATGGATGGATGGATAAAGGGGTGGATGGATGCATGGATGGATGGATGGATGGATGGATAAAGGGGTGGATGGATGGATGGATGGATGGATGGATGGATGGATGGATGGATGGATGGATGGATGGTCCATGGGTGGTCAGAGGCAGTGGCTGAGACAACAGCATGTGGGTGAGTGATGGATGCACAGACAGGCGGGTGGAAGCAGGATGGAGGCATGAGGGACAGGTGGGCACTGGGACTGGAGGGATGTCCTCAGGGACAAGTAAGCATGGAGGTGGGCAGATGGATAATGGATGGATGAGAAGATGGATAGATGGCTGTCTGGGTGGGTCATGACACATCAGGACATAATAGGGACACACACCCCAAGAGCTGAGTTCCACAGCTCCGGGCTGCCCCTGGGGCCCACCTGGGACTGACACTCTCTCTCACTTGCAGTGCTCATCATCCCGCTGGTGGACAAGAACAGTGGAGCCGTGGTATGTGTCATCCTGGTGAGTGCGGGAACATGGGCAGGGCTCTGGGGACAGGGAGCGGGCCTGGACATGGGGGTCCTAACACCACTCCTGCTCCAGGTGCACTGTGGCCAGCTGAGTGACTCAGATGAGCAGAACCTGCGTGCATTAGAGAGACATGTGAGTGACTCCTTCTGAACTGTGGGACCTGCCACCTGGGGACCTACCACCCTTTCCCCAAGCCCTGCTGTTCCTTGTCCCTTCTGCCCCACCTTGCAGGCCCTGGTGGCATTCCGGCGCCTGCAAGCCCTGCAGAAGTTGCAGCCCTGGCCCCAGGTCAGCCTCTCCACCAGCTCCTCCCAGACCTCTCTGGCCAAGCCCGAGAAGGCACCTGACAGCAGTTATAGTGACCTGGACTGCAAGATCCTACAGCTCTGTGGTGAGTGGGGGGCCACTGGGAAGGGTGGAGGGTGTGGACAGGGTGAAACCATGCTCAGCCCCTCACAGCACTGTGACCCTCGTACAGGTGAGCTGTATGACCTGGATGCCGCCTCACTGCAGCTCAAGGTCATCAACTACGTGAGTAGTTGCTCCACCAGCCCCCTGCCCCCATTTGCCCCCAGCCCCAGAACACACCAGGGAGCCCTGTTTTATTTCGAAACAAGAAAATTCCCCAAAGCCGAGAAAAGCCTCAAGCATCAGCTGTGCAGTCATCAGTAGTGACCAGAGTGAGCAGCCTTGTAAGAACCATCAATAGTCTCCAGAGTTAACAGTGCCACCCTCACCACAAAACCTCTGTGAGAGAGCCTACAGGTTTCTCTCCTGCTCTCTTATCATTCTGTACCTCAGAATGACCCTCAGTAGTGTCCAGAGTGAACAGCCTTTCCCTTGCCATCAGTAGTCTCCAGAGTGAACCTGCTCAGTCATGGGGAGGAGGTTCTGGGGAGGGGCACCTGGTTCCCTGTGGCATGTGTGGGTGCCCTGGGCACAGGGAGGCAGAGGAGGGGCTGGATCCTACCTGGGGAGTGCTCGAGACAGGCTGGGGTGCTGACCCTCCCCTTACTCCCCAGCTGAAGCAGGAGACTCAGTCTCTGTGCTGCTGCCTCCTGCTCGTCTCTGAGGACAACCACCAGCTCTTCTGCCAGGTAGGTGCCACTGGGCCAGTCCCCCAACCCTGACCCCCTGACATGGTGTCATCCTCATGGGCACCGCCTTCTCCCCATCTCTTCCAGGTGGTGGGGGACCGTGTCCTGGATGAGGAAATCAGCTTTTCGGTGAGCAGCGGGGAGTGGTGTGGGGCTGGGAGGTCAGGGGGCTGGGCAATGGGTGCCACATGCTAACATGTCCCCTCTCCCCTCAGCTCACCTTTGGGCGCCTGGGGCAGGTGGTGGAGGATAAGAAACCCATCACCTTGAAGGACATCAGCGAGGTGGGTACCAGCTGTGTCCCTCCCACACCTGGGGACATGGGTGTCACCCCAGGGTCCCATGGGGTTTCCTGGGGAGGCCAGGGGTGCTGGTTCCAGCCCCATCTCGCCTCTCCCTGCAGGAGGAACACAAGCAGTTGAGCAGCATGCTGGGCTGCGAGGTCACCTCCATGCTCTGTGTCCCTGTCATTAGCCGGGCCACCTCACAGGTGGTGGCACTGGCCTGCGCCTTCAACAAACTGAGTGGGGAGAGGTGAGCAGCATTTTGGCTGGGACTCTCTGTGGGGCTGCACCTCCTCACTTTTGGGGTGCTGGAGTATTGTTGCTGTGGAGAAAGGGGGGGACCAATGGGGACAGAGAACTGAGGTGTGCCCCCGGCAGCTACACAGACACGGATGAGCACAAGATCCAGCACTGCTTCTGCTACACCTCCACGGTGCTCACTAGCACCCTGGCCTTCCAGAAGGAGCAGAAGCTCAAGTGTGAGTGCCAGGTGAGCATATGCAGGGCCATGTCACATGCGTGTGTGTGCCCCATCTTGCACTAGTCACTGATGGTATCCTCTCTGTCCCCTCAGGCCCTGCTGCAGGTGGCCAAGAACCTCTTCACCCACTTGGGTAGGTGCACGGGAGATCACCCATGGTGAGGGAGTGGAATGGGGAATGGATGGCCACCCCCCAACCCCAGCCCCAGGGGGTGGTGGCACTGGGGTCTCTGTCCCCAGCCAGGGAGAACCTTGTCCCCTTGCTGGGGAATGGTCACAGAAGGGTGATATGAGCCGGCACAGAACCTGGCATGCATTGATGCTGCATGGCTGCGTGCATGCATGCATGTGGCATGACCACAGAGCTCTTAGAAATGTGCGCACATGTGCAGCTGCGTGTGTGCACTGCTGCACACATGTATGTGCTGCTCATGCGTGCACATGCCCCACACAGCCCCCATCCCTCTGTGCTTCCCAGACTTCCTGCTGGGGCCCTGAACCAAAGCCCCCCCCCTTTCATTGCATGAGTGGGGGATGAGGGAGCAGTGCTGCCTGGCTGGGGGTCCCTGACCCTTCACTGCTTCCCCTGCAGATGATGTCTCTGTCCTGCTGCAGGAGATCATTACAGAGGCCCGGAACCTCAGCAATGCTGAGATGTGAGTGGTGGTGGTGGGGCACGTGGGTGAGGGGGCATGGGGGGGGACACTGAGCTCCCCTGTGGGTGTGAATGGCAGTGGTGTGTCTTGCAGATGCTCTGTGTTCCTGCTGGACCGGCTCAGCCATGAGCTGGTGGCCAAGGTGTTCGATGGCGGAGTGGTGGATGACGAGGTGAGCACAGGATGGAGCTGGGGGGCCTGGGGTTGTTTTCCTCCCCCCAGGCCTTGCTGGTGATCCTCTTTCCCTGCCCACAGAGCTATGAGATCCGCATCCCAGCAGACCAGGGCATTGCTGGGCACGTGGCCACCACTGGCAAGATCCTGAACATCAAGGATGCCTACTCGCACCCACTCTTCTACCGTGGGGTGGATGACAGCACTGGCTTCCGCACCCGCAACATCCTTTGCTTCCCCATCAAGAATGAGAGCCAGGGTGAGGGGGTGAGGGGGCATACTGGGAAGAGGGGGGCACAGGTCTGGCCCAGCAGGTGCCTCAGTCAGCACGTGGTGGTTTGGTCACCCATAATGTGGACATGACACTGTCCCCAGCCTGCAGGCACAGGCACAGCATCATCCCTAGCCTGTGGGCATGAATCCTGTTCAAGGTCCTGGCTCAGTCTGTGGGCACAGCACTGTCCCCAGCACGTGAACACCGTTCTGTCCCCAGCCCATAGGCACCATTCTGTCCCCAGCCCATGGGCACCATTCTGTCCCCAGCCCGCAGGCAGAGCACTGCCCCAGCACATGGGCATGACCCTGTCCCAATCCCATGGTCACAGTCCTGTCCCCAGCATCAGGGCACCATCCTGTCCCATGAATGTGGGCATGGTCCTGTCCCGGCCCTCAGCTCAGTGCTGTCTCCTGGCACAAGGGCACAGTTCCTGGGTGTGATCCTGTTCCCCCACAGACAAACACAGGACTGACCCCAGCATACAGACATGATCTTGTCCTAGCCCATGGGCTCAGCACGGTCCCTGGGCATGATCCTGTCCCCCCACAGACACTCAGCACTGTCCCTCAGCCCACAGCCATGATTCTGTCCCGGCCAATGGGCACAGCACTGTCCTTGAGCACATGGGCATGATCATGTACCCTGCATCTGGACAGGGATGGGACCCCCAAGACATGAGCACAATACCATCCCTGGGCATGAGCCTGTCCCAGCCCCTGGGCACAGCACTGTCCCCAGAATGCAGGTGTCATCCCATCCCCAATCCACAGGCACAGCACTGTCCCTGCTACTTGGGCACAACCCTGCCCTAAGCCCATGGACACAGTGCATCCCCAGCACACAGACATGACCCTGTCCCCAACACAAGGGCCTGATACCCCTGCTGTCCCCCCTCTGCTCCAGAGGTCATTGGGGTGGCAGAGCTGGTCAACAAGATCAATGGCCCTTGGTTCAGCAAGTTCGACGAGGACCTGGCCACGGCCTTCTCCATCTACTGCGGCATCAGCATCGCCCATGTATGTGCTGGGGGGTCCTCCACTTGGAGGGGGTCACACACAAGGTGGGGTCCCAGCTCTCCCACAGCACAGAGGAATGGGGAATGGGGGTGTGTGTGTGTGGGGTCCCCATTCCTTGGGGACAAGTGGTGGTGGCCATAGGATGGGAAGGGAATTCACGGGCACAAGGATGTGCTGTGGTGCCAGGGTGGGATTGGGGGTGCTGGAGAGTGTCTGCCCACCCCCAGCACTCCCATACCCTGATCCTGCCCCACAGTCCCTGCTGTACAAGAAGGTGAATGAGGCACAGTACCGAAGCCACCTGGCCAACGAGATGATGATGTACCACATGAAGGTGAGGTAGCATGAGGACAGGGACAGGGATGGGGACAGGGATGGGACCCCCATTGCCAGCATGGTGCACCCCACACTTTACCCCAAGGTGGCCGCACAGTTGGGTGGTGGTGATACCCCAGGGCTCTCTGCTCTCACTGTGGTTCATGTGGCCTTTGGGACACCTGGGGACCTGGTCACAGTGTGGGCCACTGGCTATGGCTCCTGCAGGTGTCAGATGATGAGTACACCAAACTGCTGAGCGAAGGCATCCAGCCTGTATCCACCATTGACCCCAACTTTGCCAGCTTCACCTACACGCCACGCTCACTGCCCGAGGATGACACCTCCATGGTGAGGACCATGGGGACAACTGCCACCATCCCCTGCCTGGCCTTGGTCAGGTCATATACACCAAAGCCGGTGGTGCTGGGGTGTTGGGGTGAAGGGATGTGGCTGCACCCCTGAGCATCTTCCTGCTGGGCAGGGACAGGGGTATCTCGCAGGGGACCTTACTGGGCATTGTCACTCCCTGCCACCCACTCTGTCCCCTCTGCAGGCCATCCTGAGCATGCTGCAGGACATGAATTTCATCAACAACTACAAGATGGACCGTCAGACGCTCACCAGGTGAGTCCCCATCCCTGTCCACTATCCCTGTCCCCATCCTCATCTCCATCCCCATCCACATCACCATCCACCTTCCCATTCCCTTCCTCTTCCCCATCCCCTCCATCTCCTTCCCCATCCCTGTCCACATCCACATCCCTGTCCCTGTCCCCATCCACATCCTCATCACGGTCCACCTTCTCTGTCCCCTGTCCATATCCTCATCCCTGTCCCCATCCC
>VWZW01007125.1:294-11502 GCA_013397115.1 Edolisoma coerulescens
GCATCCGTGGTCTCAGGGGGCGGTGGGGCCCGGGGGGCCCTGGTGGGCCTGGGCCGGGCCGTGGGACACCCGGTGTGGCCTGGGCACCCGGGGTGACAGGGTGTCACCGGGGCCTCGGCTGAAGGTTGGCGTGCCCTGCTCCCTCTGAGGCCTGAACTGAGCCAGGGGCTGATGGCAGGGCCTCGGCTGGGCTGGAGGGATGGCACTGCGGTGGGCTGGGACAAGGGTTCACAGAGGGCTCTCGCTTCCCTGTCCCTGCCTATTTTGCCATGGGATGCACTGGAGTCTGGCTCAGGGATCTCAGCCTGGTGCTGCATCCATCACGGGCAAGGGGAGGGACATGTTTGGGGCTAACATGGAGCGTAGCTCCATCCGGCATGGCCGGGTGGCAGTGAAGCACTCTGCCAGCAGAAGGGCTCCAGGACCCACATGGGACCAGCATGGTCTTGGGCCCATCCTATGCTTGCTCTGTCCTGGCAGATGTGGTGGCTGGGCTCCCCTGCTGGGGTCTGGCAGAGGTGGGAGCTGCTGGCAGCCGTGTCCACCACCACCCTCCTCAGTGGAGGGCCTGGCTGAGATGAGGTTTGGCTGCCCTCGTTCTACTTGTCCTCCAGGGGCTGGTGTCCTGGGTCACTGACCCGCTGTGGGGCCAAGCAGGTTCCGCAGGCAGTGACAAGGGTTTCCCTCCGCCTGGCGCAGAGGGATGGGTGCCAGCAGGGCCACTGGCCAGCCTGGCCGCCGGGCGGCAGGGATACCCCACTGCTTCTCCTGCCGCCAGCTCCCTGCGCGCTTCATTGTCACCTGGTGTGTGTTGGGAGGGCGCAGGCGCCTGTCACCCTCTTTGGGTGTGACTTTGGGCCACCGTGGGGTAAATGTCCCGTTCCACGGCTGGCTCCCTCCCAGGCTGGCAGCTGCTACAGGAGCCAAGACATCCCAGCAGAGATGTTCCAGTTCTAAGACTCCTCTTCCCCAAAGCCCCCCAATAATGTCTCCCCACGCACCTATTCTTGCTAGTGTGCCCCACGCCGACAGGTCTCATCCTGCTGGGACTGGGGCAGCCAGACTGCCCTGACCCAGCTGTGCCGCTGCCCACACGGCGCTGGGCAGTGCCGCCATCAGGGATGACACTAATTACTGTTTTCCCCCGCACCACGCCAAGGCTGGCCGGCCTCGCCGGGTGGCCCTGACGCAAGCGCTGCCTGCCCGGCTGGCTCTGCCGGCGGGACGCGGCACGAGGAAGCGCTCGGGGACAGCCGCGGCCGCCCCAGTCACTCCGGAGGAATCTGCCCGTGCCGCCCGGGCCACGCGTGGCACCATCGCCGGCCTCCTCCCACCCTCCGCCGACGTTCCGGCTCCTCCCGAGGCGGTTTGGCTGCCGGCGAAGCGGCTCTGCTGGTTTTTCTCCTTGCCGGCACCTGAGATGGGGAGCGCGGCCGGGTCAAAGGGGCAGGAGCGGGATGGAGGAGCTGGCGAGTGCTCCGGGGAATGCAGTAACCAGGCCTGCATTCCTGCGGGGCTGCTGCGGAAACTTTAATTAAATAGGGAGGGGAGCGGGAGGAGGTGGGAGCTGCGGCGGCGCAGGGTGCGTTGAAGGGGAGGAAGATTAAGGGCTTAATCCTGCAGCCCCCGGCTGGCTCGCGGGAGGGGGCACGTGCTGACAGCGGCTTGTTTTGAGGGGTGTAAGGCAGGGGAGCAGCATCTGCATCCCGCCTGGCAGAGGCACCGTGTTCCTCCCAGTCACCGCACAGTGCAGGGCCCCCGTCCTTCCTGCTCTGGTGCCAGCGGCCAAGGTGGCAGCCCACGGGCCAGCAACAACGCTGGCTTTGTTTGTCCGCACTTGCCGGTGCGGGAAAGAATATCCCGGCTGTGCCTGCTTCCCTGAGGTTCCCCAAGCAGCGGGGAAAGACAGGGACTCTCCAGCTCCTCCAGCCTGTCCTGCACAGGTGTCACCCTGCAGCGCGGGGACGGCATCGGCCTCGTCCTTAAAAATAGGAGGCGGGTGTAAAGCAGGGCATCCCCTGCCGAGTCCCAGCCCTGGGTGGGCAGCGAGGTGGCCCAGCCCGGGGGGCTGCAGGCAGGGAAGGGGGGTGACACAGCACTCCCACCCCAGCAGGCTGGCAGGGAAAGGCTGAGCCGGGACTGGGGGAATCTGAGCCCAGATCCTCTCCGCAGCCGGAAAATATGAATAATTCGGCAAATATCTGCGGTGCAGGCGTGGGGGAGCCCAGCCAAGGCAGCAGCAGGCTGCTGGCAGGGCGGCCCCAACACCTCCAGCAGAAACGGGGCCCCCTCTCCGCCCTTGGGGACCCTGCCAGGACCTGGGGAGGCTGTTCCCCTGCCCCCCGTTTCTGGGGGGTGTCCTGGGCTGGGTTAACTCCTCTCTGCCTTGAAGCAGCATCGTGCCGGGGGGGCGGGGCGCGGGCGGGATGTTGGCGTGTGCCGGCGGAGCGGGCGGTGGCGGAGGCTGCGGGGCCGTGCCAGCCTGCCCGGCGCTCGTGGCCAGGCAAGGATGCGCGGCCGTGGCCGGGCTGGCCGAACCTGCCCGGAGCGGGGAGCCTGGCAGGCGGGGAGGAAATGCCAGCGTAATTAAAGGGACGAGAGAGACTTGGAGTCAGCAGCTGGTTGCAGCACGGGACACGTCAGCGAAACCCGACCCTGGCATTGCAAAACCAGCCCCGGCCTCGCCAGCATCCCGCAGGCCTGGCCCCGCTCCGGTGCTGCCCATCCGGGCGGGCTGGCATGGCCCTGGCACTGCTGGCATGCCAGCACCCTGCACCCAGGGCTCTCCCACCAGCCAGCACGCTCTGGATGCTGGAGCCATCTCGAGGGGTGCTGGATCTGCCCCCAGCCCCCCCCAAAAAAAACGCTTCACAGGGTCTCCATGTTGTGTTTTTAACTCTACTGGCAGCCTGACTGTGATGTGGGATGCAGGGGGACCTGACAGTGGTGAGGGGGCTGGGGGCTGAGCTGGGGGTGCTGGGGAGGGGATGCAGTGATGGTGACCCCTGGGTGACAGTGACCTCTTGGATGTGGCACAGCTCCTCCCCAGTGTCAGGGGCTGACGGCACAGGTCATGTCAGGGCAGGGCCGGTCAGGCCAAGTGACTCAGGCAGTTGTGGTGACCCTGCCCAGCCGTGGGCTCACCCCACCCTGGGGGGGCCCACTCGGGAAGAGGCAAGGACAAAGCTGGCCACAGTGTTAACCCTGTCCAACACCCTGGCAGGGGGACAAGAGGACACAGCACGGGTCCAGACCCTCCTGGCGCAGGATGTGGTGTCCCTGCGCTGCTGACAGGGCTGGGGCAGGCGGCACGTGCTGCTATGTGACCTGCAGCCGCCCCTACACAGCGGGGACCCCTTGTGAGCCACAGGGGGGGGCGTTTGCCAGGAGCTTCGACAGCTCTGAGCAGGGACGAGGCGGCAACAGATGGGGCTGGGGCAGGGTTTGCCTCTTCCCTGCCCAGGGATCCCCCTCTGCCATCCCCCCCTGACCCTGAGACAGAGTGGCAGGAGATTGAGTCTCTGGCCCAGCCTAGTGTCATTAAAAGAGCTGAAAGATGAGGCTGAGAGAGGAGCCCTATGGGACACAGTTGCTGTGACATCGGCCAGGGCATCCATGGGGAGCTGGGGCTGGGGTGGTTACAGCCTTGCTCACTCCAGAGCATCCTCCCTCCATCCCTGCTGACCCAGTCCTCAAGGGACAGGGACACAGCCCACAGTCCTGTGCTGAGTCCCTGGAGTGCAACAGTGAGAGGAACAGCAAGGTGACCTGTGGGGACAGGGGCTGGCTGGGGGGTGAGTATGAGCCCCCCTGGACTCTGTGGGGACACAAATAGCTCCTCCAGCCCCACACTCTGTGGCCCAGGCCACCTCTGGGTGCCCCTGTCCCCAGGAGGGGCTGCTGCTGCTGGTGATCCGGGTAGAAGCAGCCCCCGAGGGTGCAGCTGCTGGGTTGCACAAGCAAAGGGTTAATCTGAGCTCTATGCAGGGGAGGCCGGCCAGGCTCCCACCCCTTCCCGGTGCTCTGATTCTCCGCATCCCCTGTGTTTGATTTGCACCCTGCTGAGCAGCTGGGGAGGTTGGGGCCCTTGTGAGTACTGGGAAGGGTCTTGGTGCCCCAGTGAAGACGGCCCCAATACCCGTGGGACGTGTCTCATGGCAGAGCCTGGGGTGCGCAAAGGTACCACATCCCCAACTCCTGGGGGTCTGGGGAGGGGGGAGCATGGAGCTGGGGTGGGCAGCCCCTGTGCTGCTTCACTCTCACCAGCCCTGGAAGCAGAGTGGGGTTCAGAGGTGCCTCACAGCCCTGCCAGCCCTGGGTACCCCCTAACCCTGGCTGCGCTTGTCTCTCTGCAGAGCTGACACCATGAACCAGCTGATCCTTTGCACGCTGCTCCTCTTGGCCCGTGGGAAGCTGGCCGGGGCATGTCCTGCGGGCTGCCAGTGCCAAGACCCCAAGACCATCCTGTGTGCGGCCAGGCGGGGCCAGACAGTGCCCCGTGGGCTGCCCCCCAGCACCCTCTCCCTCTACGTCTTTGAGAACGGCATCACAACGCTCAGTGAGGACAGCTTTTCAGGGCTGCCCGCTCTCCAGCTCCTGGACCTCTCACAAAACAAGATCACCAGCATCCAGAGAAACATCTTCCAGCCCCTGACGGAGCTCGTCAACTTGGACCTGTCCTCCAACCAGCTGCAGGAGATCACCAATGAGACCTTCCATGGGCTGCGGCTGCTGGAACGGCTCTACCTGCAGAGGAACAGGATCCAGCACATCCACGCTGCTGCCTTCGACACACTGGAGAATCTGCTGGAGCTAAAGCTGCAGAACAACCAGCTCAGGGCTGTGCCCCCCCTCGACCTGCCCAACCTCCTGCTGCTGGACATCAGCTGGAACAAGATCCCCGCCATTGCACCAGGGGCTTTCCATGCCGTCAACATTGAGTCCCTGAAGATCGCAGGGCTGGGCCTGACGAGCTTAAATGAGGAGCTCTTCCAGGTCCAAAACAACCTCCACGAGCTGGACGTCTCTGACAACCTGCTGGAGCGCGTCCCGGCGGTGCTGCGGCGGCTGGGCAGCCTCACCAGGCTCAGCCTGGCTGGCAACGCCCGCATCTCCCAGCTGCCAGCTGAGGACTTCCAGAGCCTCCACAATCTCCAGGAGCTGGACATCAGCAACCTCAACATCAACACCATCCCTCGGGATTTCTCCAGCTTCTTCCCCAGGCTACGGGCCGTGACGGCTGCCGGCAACCCCTTCAACTGCATCTGCCAGATGAGCTGGCTGGTGCAGTGGGTGAACGCCAGCAGCGTGGTCCTGCGGCGCCCCGAGGAGACGCGCTGCCACTTCCCCCCCAAAAACTCTGGCAAGCTCCTCCACCACCTGNGAACCTCCTGGAGTGCCTGTGCCCTGCAGGCTTTGCCGGCGTGTACTGTGAGGTGGAGGCGAGGGGAACGACGCCAGCCCCGGGCACACCAGCCCTGCCGCCCGGCCGGCGGGTCAGCATCGCCCAGGTGGGCAGCACCTCCCTCAAGGTGGACCTGCACAACTACATCCAGTCCAAGGCGCAGCTGAAGGGGATCCGCCTGAGCTACCGGAACCTGTCGGGGCTGGACAAGCGGCCGGTGATGCTGCGCTTGCCGGCCTCGCTCTCCGAGTACACGGTGCGGGCGCTGAAACCCAACTGCACCTACCGCGTCTGCATCGGGGCGCTGGGGGAGGTCCCCAAGGAGGAGCACTGCGCTGAGGCACAGACCCTGCCCCTCAGCCTGCAGCAGCACTCCCCCGTCACCCAGAGCCAGGACCCCAACCTCGCCCTGATCCTTGTCCCTGCGCTGGCCGCCGCGCTGCTGCTGGTGGTGGTGGTCACTGCTGCCATGTACTACCGCCGGCACCGCCGGGCCAAGGCACACGCCGGCGCTGGGGTAGACACCGGGCCGCTGGAGCTGGAAGGGGTGAAAGCCTGCCTGGAAAACGGGGATTTGAGCAGCCACAGCTGCAAGGTGCCGGAGGCAGCGATGCTTTCTGGCGGCTCCGAGTGTGAGGTGCCGCTCATGCAGTCGCACTACCCCAGCAACAACAACACCCCGGGGCTCAAACCTTCCTACTTCTAAACCCACAGGGTTTCCAGAGCCTTGGACACAGGAGGCTGAGCTCCAGTGGCAGCACCCGGCCATGTCCCTCTGGGATATGGATTGCTAAGGAGCTGACTGAATTGAGGCAGAAAACCCCCCAATCCCACAATGTGCAATTTCTGAGAGGCTGCCACGCTTCGGAAGGAGACATGAATTTTACTGCTCTGTGCCTTGATTTCTGTGACTCTACCTAGAACGTGGGTAGAGGAAGAGAACGGGGGGTTAATTTGGGGGTTGGGGGGCTTTTTTTAGCTCCTGCTAAACAGAAAGCTGCTGTGACTTGGCTGAGGGACGCCCACGTGCTGGTAACAAGGGTCCTTTAGCAGAGCACGGCCCATGACGACTCCCTGGAAGCTGATGTGAGCAATACGGCCCGGCCGAGGTGCTGGGACCCTCGGGAGCCCCTGGGCCAAAGGAAGCGCCAAGCAGGCAAACCGGGAATTGAAGCTTTAAGAACTCAGAGAGAATATTTATACAACATTATTTCCCATTTCTTCTGGGAAAACTTTTTTTTAGTACAGGTTTGTGTACATCTCTTTTGTAAGGCAGATCAGAAGGGTGTCTTTTTGTAAAAAAAACCCCAAAATAATTAAAATAACAATAATGAAAAGCTCTCTGCAGCCCTTGAGCACCTTGGCAGGCGCTGCCCGTCACAGGCAGGGGTGTGTGGGCAGCGCGGCGCGTCCCCTGCAGAGGAGCGGGAAGGTCAGCCGTGTCCTCCCTTGTTGTTGGCGAGCGCCGGGATGAGTCAGGGCAAGGGAGGGGGGAGTTTTCCCGACTCTGGGCGTTTTTACCCCCAGGGCGCTGCCCCCCACCTCGGGCGCTGAGGAGGTGTTCCCAAAACAGAGGCCACGGGGTTCAAATCAGCCCCTGCCCTGCGCATCATCGAGCCTTACTTCATCCCTCCCCGCCTGCCAGATGGCTCCGGGGCCAGCTGTGGGACAAACAGCCCAGCCCAACCTGCTGACGTCACCCGCGGCGGCACCGGGACCCCCAAATCGCCCGTGCCAAGTGTCAGCCTGCGTGGCCCGCCCAGGCCGGGGGCCGCAGCCAGAACCCCCGCTGCCCGGCCCCAGGAACAGCCGGTTTTGTGCGCTGGCCCTGGCGGGGTGGGCTGGGAGCCGACGCTCGGCAGGTTCCCGCTGCCAAGTGGTTTCTGCTCCAACCCTCTGGTTTTAATCGTTTTCCAATCCTTTATCTTTCGGGCTGGAATTTTCCAGGTTGGGGCCCTGCCCGCCGAGGTATGTTTGATTTGGAGAGAATGAGCACAGCGCGGGGCTGAAGCCGAGGGTCACCGCCGTGCCGCTCCGGGCCGGCCGCTCCGCCGCAGGACACGGCCCTGACCCCGCCGGCCCCTCGGTGCCGCTCGCCCGGGGCAGGGAGCGGCTCTGGATGCAATTAGGGGCGCGGGGCGTCGGCGGGGCCGTCTGGCGCAGCCCCCCGGCTCCCAGGTGGGCTTCCGGCAGGGCTGGCTCCCATTAGGGCCGGCGCAGCGGCAGGAGGGGCCCCTCGCCGGCGCGGGCGGCTCGCTGCGATGGCCACGCTCGCCCGCTCAAAGGGCCCATTGTGGTCCTCTCCCCACAGATTTTTCAAATTAACATCCCAAATTCCTCCCAAAATTGCTGCTGTGTAAATATTTTCACTGCGAGCTTTGTATATTTTCCAGCCTCGCGAGGAGGAGAGAAGAAAAGTCCCGGGCGGAGCCGCGGCCTCGCGCCGGGTGCCCCCGGCCGGCCGCCGCCACAGCCCCCCCGAGCCCGGGCCAGCCCCTGGCGTGTCCCCGCGTCGGCACCGGCGTCAGGAGCCCTCCAGCCCCTCCTGGCCCCTCACTTCCCCCCTCCTTTCCCTCCATGATGTGCCCTTCCCCTAACGAAGCAGATTTCCCCACTTGAAATTAGCCGGAGGTTTGCAGGGGACCCCCCACATGCCAAGTGTGTGCTGGGGACCCCCTTGGCACCTCAGCTGATCCCATTGCTCTGGAGGGGCTTCCAGCAGCTCCAGAATGATGGAGCTACTGTGGAGATGCCAGAAGGGCAGAAGCAAAGTGAGGGCTCAGCTTTGGCAGGTGCAGCACCCCTGGGACACCCTGAGCCAAGGATTTTGGGGTGCCAACTGCACAAGGGGGGCAGCAGGGCTCAGCCTTGGCACGGAGGTGATTGGGACACTGCAGCCAGGGCAGGGCTTGGCCCCCACCCACACCCATGTCTGCACCCGGACAGCCCTGCGGGAGAGCAGCAGTGCCCAAAATGGGACTGTCCAGCCCCTGTGGCTTCCTGAATCCCAGCACAAAATTCTCCTGGCCACTGCCAGCCCCATTGCGCGCCAAGAGCGGCTCTGAGCGGCACATCGTGCGGCGCTGCTAATTCCTGCGAGCTGAATCAGCGCTGGGAAGGATTGCAAAACCCCCTGAAATGGACCCAAAAAAAATCTCTCTCTCTGTGCGATCCAGCGGGGCCGGTAAGCGAGAGCCCCGGCCAGAGCCACTGGCAGGATGGGGCTCGGCGGGGAGCCACAACGGGAGGAGCCGCCAGCTTCACCGGGGCAAATCCTGCCTGCACCCTGACGTGGCAAGGCTGGAGGGCTCTCGTTTCCCAAAAAATCACTCCCGGTCCCAGGCATGGCCCCACGGAAACCAAAGCCAGGTCCCCCAGGTCCCCGTGTCTGGAGCAGAGCCCCGAGGGGTCATGCCTCGGTGCCAGGGGTCCGGGTGCCTGCTCTCTGGGGGGAGGACAGGCATGTGTTCATCACACAGCCCCCAGTGCTGCCAGGAAGAGCTTTGGAGCTCATCAGCTTCCTGGAAAGCTGGGGAGGCTAGGGAGCACCGTCTGGCCACCGAGGCTGGGGCTCATCTGGGAGTGATTTCGGTGCTGCCATCCCGCCCCAGCACTGGGCTATTTTTACCCAGTGGAATTACGGGACAGGCGACATGGGCTGGGAGGTTGCCCCGCCTTAACCCCTTCATGTGGCTGCCCAGTAGCCCCATGGGGATGGGTCCCACTGGGGTGACACCTGATGGGGTGACACCTCCCCTTCCTTGTGTCTGAGGCTGGCAGCCAAGCTGGGGCAGGAAAAGCCCTTTCCACTGATGGCAAGCACATGTCAGTCCAGGCACCTCAGGGGAACTGGGACAGGCATAGGGACAGGAATGGACCTGTCCTGCTCAGGGTTCTTCCTGCTGGGGTGGGTTTTGTCAGAGACCCCCAAAACACCCACCATGACCCAAAAGGGCTGCTAAGCCCCAGGAAAAAGCAGTGCAGAGAGTGCCAGGCAGGATGGGAGCAGGACCGGCCACTGAGGTCCCATTGCGGCTGGTGCCAGGGAAGAGGTGGCAGGGTGACAGTGGGAACACGTGCCTCGGTGGAGTCAGGTGCCCTGGTGCACACGAGGGCTGGCGCTGGGAGATGCCAGGGCTGCGAGCCTGACCCCAGGAGCTGGCTCAGCCACAGGCTTTGGCTGGGGCAGGGGCAGTGGGTGCGTGTTAGGCACTGGGCAGTGTCCCCAGGGAACCACCTGGGCTCCTCCATGTCCTGCTCCAGCGCTGGGGGAGCCAAACAGCCCCAAATCCCTCCACAGACATCCTGCTGTGCCAACTCCCTGCTACAGGCAGGTCCCGGCTCTGGCATCTCCTGGCTCTGTCAGACTTTGCACCGTGAAAGGTGGTGGGGATCCAGCTGTCCCCATCCCTCAGCCCCACCACCATCCTGCCCTGCAGGGATATGCCCACTGTTGGAACACGCCACAGGGACACGGCTCCCTGGGACCTCTGCTGACTCGGGCATCTCATCCCTACTGATCCAGCCATAGCCCTGAGCCGGCCACGGCACCCTCAGCCTCCCTGGGGACATTTTCAGGACATTGAATGATGCGGTGACACAAGGAAGCTGCTGTTCTCCTGTCACCATGGTGGTGACAGCACCGTCCCCGGGCAGGGCTGCACTGGCCACCAGGCGTGCAGCAGCGGGTTCTGGTCGGTGACCCCAAGTCGGAGCCGGTAACCCAACCCTGCTGGTGCTGGTTACAATTTAGGGCAACAGTAACCTATTGAGGCCCCTTCCTGGCTCCTGCCCCGCTGCTCCTTGATCTAATTAAAGGGGCCAGGGGGGGGACAAAACCTGAGCTGAAGGAACAGCAGGTACCCAGGGGTGGCACACTGAGGACCAGGATGCAGAGAGGGGCCATGGCCACCAGCAGCTCCCACCTCCTGTTCCCTCAGGGTCTGGGCATTGGTGGGGTCAGCTCTTAAACATGGCCCTGCCATGCTCGGGGTGCTTTGAAAATGACGTTTGTGTGGTTGGAAATATCTCACCTGCTCAGGATTTGGGAAAGAGAACCCCCAAAAGGCACATGCTGATGTGGAGGTCAATGGGGCCGGTGCCTCCCACTCTCTGCCTTCTTGCAGGGATGCCGGATGGGGGCACAACCAGCCTGAAGGGTTTGGTGTGGCTGTGGGCATTGGGGTGAGCACACTGGGGTGACCCCCACCTTGGGGCACGCCATGGCTCTGCCTTGGGGTGCCACGGGGACGCGTGGTGCCGGCTCGGCGGGCGCGGTGGGGATGCGGACTCCCCTTCCTGCCGGCCTGGCGTCAGTAATGAATGGTATGAGTTTCCTGCCCGCCCACTGATTGCTTCCTCAAAGAGCTTCAACGAGCTGCTGCTGCTGCAGCTCCCCACGCCCCGCTCACGGCACGGCCGGCACCGCTGCGCTGCCCAACACATCTCCGTGCCCCACACTGGGCACCACGGCCACGCTGGAGATCCACAGCCGGTCCCACTGCTGCTCCACCATCCCCGGGGGCTGAGTCCCTGTCCCCCAGTTCTAAGTCTGCCCCACGCAGTGCTTCCAGGGAGATCTGGTGACCCCAAGACCATCCACCCCGCGCCCTTGCCGCGGCTCCTGAGTGTCGCGGCCCTGCTCGGGATGGCTCTGCCGGAGGGAGAACACGGCCCCCGCTCGGCACCTCCGCCGGGAGCCAGCCCAAATCCCCCTCCGCCATTTGTCATCTCCGCCAGATTTACAGGCGGGAGCGGCTGGGGCTGGAAGCGCGGTGGCCCCGGCGCGGCAGCTCAAAAAAAGC
>VWZW01007125.1:11655-28410 GCA_013397115.1 Edolisoma coerulescens
AGCCAAAATAACTGCAGCCTGTGCTGAGGGGGCCGAGCACAGCCGCGCCTGCATCCCATTTAGCCCGGCTGGCTCGCCTCGGCCCAGCGAGGATTCGGGGTAATTCCCACTGGATTCTCCGCCAAGAGCAATAATGGACCCCGGGGCATCCCCTTGCAGCAGCCTCTGCCTCTCTCGAGAGCGCTGGACACTGATGATGGCCTTGGCTCATTGAGCTGGCAGAGCTGGTGAGCGGGAGAGCCGGGAGCTGGCAGGAGGGGGAGGGATGCTCAGGCAGCCTCTCCGCCTGCTCCACCACACCAGCACCACCCCATCATGCCCACGGCAGATCCTCTCCCCACTGTCTGTCCTGGCTGCCACCAGCACTGGCCTGGAGCTGACACCGGCGTGGGGGATGCCGGCAGGGCAGCCAAGGGGCTGTCACAGCTCACTCAGCCCCTCGCCAGAGGCCCTGTACTGGCTGCCGACCACCCAGCCTGCCCCAGCATCCCAGCCCGTCACGGAGCCAGCCCGGCACACAGTGAGGGTCCCAGCATCCCAGTGCTTTGCCAGCAGCCCTGGGAAGAGCTGGTGGCCTCCAGTGCATCCCAGCAAATACTGTGCCCCAAACCCCCAATCAGCCCAGTGGAATGAAGGCACACCCTCCTCCTCCTCCCGTTTCCTTGACCACACGATGACGCCGGGCCAGCTCACTGGGCAGCGTGGGAGAGGCCAGGCCAGGTCTAACTGGAGTGTTCCCAGCCTTGGCAGTGCCCCGCAGACAGGAGACGGCTCCATCGTGCCGTGACAAGGGGCGCTGACCCCTTATGCCACCAAAGCTCCTTTTCCACTTCCCCTGGGGGTGCCCAGTGAGCGCTGGCCTGGCCATGGCTGGCTGGGCAGCCACCACGGCACCGCGGCACAAAGCACGGCGTGAGTGGGAGGCCAGGGCTGAGCTGCTCCGGCGCTCCAGCAGCGCCAAAGGGATTCACTCGCCTGCAGCATCTTGTGGTGCTGCCCCAGTGAACAAGGCCACCCGGCCAGCAGCCATCTCAGACACTGTCCCCAGCAGTGCCACCACCCACCATGGCACCACAGAACACCTCTGTGCCCTCACCAGCACTGCCTCTGCCCTCTCATCTCACCCAAATGGTGATGCGGATGAGGCTGTGCTGTTCCCAGCTTTGTGGCCAAGTGCTGCTGGTTCCAAGAGCTCTCTGCCAGCTCCTGCTCCACCACCACACTCCTGATGGGTCCCTGATCATGACATTTCCACTGCCCACCCTCCCACCCCATGCTGAGTCCCCATCNAGTCCCCATCCCTACCCAGGTGAGGTGTCCAGTGCCACGGTGAGTGTCGCCCCGCTGAGCCTCCGTGTGTCCCACAGCTTCACCTCCCGCTCCCGCATCTGCAAGGACACAGACACGGCGTCAGTGGGCACTGGGGCTGGCCGCATGGCTCTGTGGTGCCACCGCCTTCACCAGCCACCTTCCACCATCCCAGCAAGGGCCAGGGCACCTGGCGAGGGGACCTCCTGCTTTCATGGGGCACAGGCCACCCAAAAAGCACTTGGGATGCTTTGGCACAGCAGCCACAGGGAGTAGGGCTGGAACATCCCAGCAGGGCCAGGGCCACCTTCCTGGCAAGGACCGTACCTGGCTGAACCCGACGGAGATGAGGCAATCGCTGGAGCCCATCCAGAGCAGCCGGGAGTCCTTGTTGTTGTCGTGTCCCGGGACACTCTGCAAGGCACAGGAGACAGGGCTGTCAGTACTGCTGCCAGCCACGCTGGACACGTTGAGGGGACGTGTGCTTCACCAGCCGTGGTTGTGAACTGCCCTGGGGCTGAGCACGTGGAGCTGAGTGCTGGCTCCCAGCTCTGCTGAGAGCTGCCCTGGGGACAGTGCAGTGGGGACAGCCCGCAAGCAGCAACAGCCCTGACTCCCCCACCCACGGCAGCGTGGTTGCCTTGTGGAGCAGCTGGCCCAGCTCCCAGCGAGGAGTGGAGGGTGGCAGCAGGTAACGTGAGTGTGTCAGGGCATGAGATGGCTCCAGGGTCTCCAGGGCTCTCCCCACACCCAGTCACCCGCGGTGAGGGGGACAGAGTGCTGCGAGGAAGCTGCTCCATGCCACAGGCACAAGAGGAGGCTCTGCCATGGTGATGATGACAGAGGGACTTACTTCCCCGGCTGCATCCCCAGGCTCTTTATCCATGCTGAATCCTGGCTCCAGGAGCTGGGTGCCCCATGAGTGCCCGGACGCTACTGAAACACACGGCAAACTGAGCCGGGCCACGTTCCCCAGACTGCTCTAATCCCCTGCACCCTGCTTCACCTCTCCCCTGGGCTCCCTGTGGAGCTAGGACCCCCAACCCACATCCTGCCCCTATCCTGATCCTGCTGAGGACGGGAGGGGAAGAGCTTCCACGGGGCTGTCAGCGGGTGTTTCCTGGCTCCCATGTGGTCCCCAGATGGGCCCTGCGGTTCCCGGCGCCCCAGTGGGAGCCGGCAGCCAGCCCTGGCCCGCGGCATAGGCAGCGCTCGCAGCCCCTCGCTCTCATTGAGGAGCGCCAAGAACTGGCTGCTAACGATTTCGGAGCTGGCAGGGAAAGTGGAGAGCTCTGCCAGAGCCAAACCCAGCACGGTGCTTCCGGCACCTCCGAGCAGAGCAGCGGCACCAGGCTGAGGGCAGGAGGGGTGGGGTGGGCACCGATGGTGCCCACGGAGGAGCCCATGAGCTGCATCCCCCTTGGTGTGAGCACTGTGACCACTGGCCACGATCGCACTGTGACCGCCAGAGAGGCTCTGCCACCGCGGCAGCCAGAGAGGGGGCACGGAGGTGCCGCATCTCCCACCCCTCACTGGAGAAGCTCTGCTGGAGCAGCCTCCAGTCCCAGAAAGATGCCACTCTCTGGAGAGAGCCAGGGTGGGAGCCAGGGTGGGAGCAGGCGCGCGGTGCCAAGCTCGTCTTGCCCCGGCTCTGCCACGCCAGCTGCCTTGCCAGCACAAACACAGCTCACTTGGAAGAGGCAGCGCTGGCCAAGCCGAGCCCGGCGCTCCCAGCCGCAGGGCCAGGATGTGGGGCAGGAGGGGCCTGGCCCCCACCACCAGCACGCTGGCAGCGGACCCAGCGCCCGTCAGGGAAAGGACCTGGACAAGGGAACGTGTCCCAGGATCGGTGCCAAGAGGGATGGAAACTCCAGGAGCTGGGGCCAGCCCGCGCGTCAGCCAGGAGAGCACTTCTGCACCTGAGCCGTGCGGCTGCGGCAGCCAGAGCTCAACATCTGCGGATCCCATAACCGACGGCGCCGGCTCCACGGCCCTGGGTCCCGCGGGTGCCCCGGACCCCCTGGCGGCGGTGGCAGCCCCAGGGCGGTGGCAGGGCTGGCGGAGGGCAGGGTGCTGCCGCGGCGCTCCCAGCCCCCGGCGTGCCGGCTGCGGCGCAGAGCCATGTTTTCTGCATTAGTTCCATCCCGGCTGAGCTGTACGTATGGCAGCAAGTATGCAGGAGGCTGGGCTGCTCCGTGCTCGGCCTGTGCAGATGTTGCCAGAGGTGAGCGTGCAGACAGCAGCTCCCCTGGTGCAGAGGGTCTTGGCAGGGCCGGGGCGGTGTGGCCTGGCACTGAGGGTGGACAGTGGTGTGGTTCAGCCCTGGGACAGCCGTGGGGCTGCTGTGGACCCGTGGGGCTGGCAGAGCTGGGCAGAGACCCTGGTACCCTTCCCGGAGTGATGCTGGAACGTCCCGCGTCCCTGGAGCAGGGAACCAGCCAGAACCCAAGGGATGGGCCTCCCTCCTGAGCCGCTTGTCCCCCTGGCATGCTGCAAGGAGCCCACCAGCTCTGGGCCAGCACGCGGGGATCCAAGGAAGCCTCCCAGCTCCCTGCCAGTGCCCAGGCAGCCTAGACTCCTCCCGCCCATTGCACGGGTCCAGCCCAGCCGGTTTTGGGCAGCTCGGGCTGGGGGGAGTCTGTGCCCCTTCCTCAGAGCCAGATCGGCTGCATGGGGAGAGTTTCCAGCTCCGTCCCTCTCCCAGTCTCAACCCATCCCTCCTAGGCAGGCTGGGGTAAGGTGCTGGTACCCATGGGGGTCCCCAGCCCTTCTCCCCGTGCAGCCCGGGGGGCTGCGGGGGGCCCAGGGCCGGCATGTCGGGCGCAGCTGTTGGCAGCGGTGCGGCGGGGTCGGGGAGCTGGGAACAGCTGCCCGCAGGGAGCGGCTGCCTGGGAGAGCCCCACACAAAGCCAAGGCTGCTCCTGCTCCCAGGCGATCCCTGTCTCCCCGGGAGCCATCACCCTGAGCCGGATGCAGGGCAGGGAGAGCCGGAGGTGGGAGCCCAGGGCAAAGCCCTGGGGCTGGATGGGCGGGAGGTGGCCGGGAGAGTCAAAGCTCTGCTCTTGGCAGAGCCCCCGTAGCTGGCAAGGCTGGGACAGCTCAGCCCTGCCTGTGGCTAACAGCCCATGAGCATGGCTAACAGCCCACAGACATCTGATCTCCGTGGGAAGCAACCCCAGCAGCGGGATCTGCGTGGGCACAGGAGGCACCAGTGCCAGGCTGAGCTATCCCTTTGCCAGGGGGTGCCAGGGCAGGAGGGGTCTCCCCTGGCCAGGGCACTGTGGGGGACTCCGGGGACAGACACCCACCCCGGGTCCATGCACATGGGGAAGCCATTGCTCCTTCCACACCCCACGAGGCTGTGGGCAGCAGGAGGAATGGAGCCGAGAGGGTTAACCACGCACCGAATCCTCCTCTCTGAGCAAGAATGTGAGTGATCTCCTTCCCTTGCCAAATCCCAGTTACTCCAGAGGTAACCAGGAGAACAGAGCAGCCTCTCCCAGGCCAGCCCCACTCCTGGTCTCTGCCTGGAGCTCAAGGAGACCAGGAGCTGTCACCTGCCCCAGGGGAGTGCAGGGATCCCACAGAGCAGCACAGTTGCTCCAGTACTCATCACTGCCAGCACTGGCTGTGCCCTCTGCCGGGTGTGTGGTGTCTGTGTCACAGTGGGCAGGGACCAGGACGAGTCCCCTGCTGCCCACGCCATCTCCCTGATCCCACTGGCTGGGGCAGCATTGCTGCCAGGCTCCTGTGCCCTGGGGAACTGGGCACCAGCAGGCTCTGCCCCTGCCCCCACAGCCAGCACAGCCCCCCTGCTCCATCCAACCCCTCCTGCCCTTGGTGAGGCCAAGGCCATGTCCCAAAGGATGCTGTGGGCCCAGCAAGGGCAGGAAGGTGGGTGGGCTCCCACTGGGCACAGATGCCCGGACACAAGGCTGGGATGGGAGCAGGACCTCCCTCCCTGGGCGGGAGAGGGGGACTTGCTGGCCATGGGGGTGAGCAGGCTGTAGCACCCAGCACCCATCACACCCACCCCTCCTTCACTGCCTTCCCTCTTCCTGCAGCCACCGGCCCCACAAGCCCTGCTATGATGCTATTAAATCCCAAAACACCTTTGCCCTCTGGAGTAGGAGCCTACCAGGAGTCCCAGGTCCGGCACAGGCTGGGGCTCCTGCAACACCGTGAGGAGCCCCAGCCCCCAGCAATGGAGATGCCAACCCGTGTGGGCCTGAGCTGGAGGGATGGGCACCCAGGCGAGGGCGAGCCGGTGCCACCGCACACCCACACCCCTTGAGATGCCTCCGGCTCATTCCAAATCCTGCTCGGCTTCCCCATGTCTGCCATACCAAGCGGCATTCCTGGGAAGGACGGCCGAGGGGGAAGCGGAGCAGAGGAAATATAAACAGTCCCGTGCAGCTACGCTGGGGAACAGAAGCATGAGAGAGAAGAGCGTGCGGTGCTATAAATAGGCTGCCCAGAGTCAGGCCAACTTTTTCATAGCTTCCCACGGTCTCCTTGGGAATGTGGGATGCTGTGGACCTTCCCCCAGCCCGGAGGAAGCCGCTGCCGAGGCTGGGAGTCAGGTACCCCCAGGGTGACCCCAGCGTGGGATACCGTGATGGTGGGGCAGTGGGAGGAAGGCTAAAGTCTCTCTACGTCCTGATGCGCCTTCCCCTGATGATGACAAGTGGTCCCCAGCTGGCCCTGGGCTCACAGCTGGATCCTGGGCAGAGGTGATGTGTCAGGGTCCAGAGAGTTCTGGCTCTGGGCACAGCCAGATCACCCCAAACCTGGATCTCCACCCCTGCACAGCATCACCCTGCCACCACGGCCACGCTGCCCTCAGGGACCCTCTCCATGGTGCATCTCCCACTGTGGCAGGGCTTATGTGGCCCATGGGATGACGGCCATGGTTTGGGACAGGGGCTGGAGTCCCTCCTCCCCCTGGGACCTTGAGCAGGGCTGGGACAGCACCGGCTGTGCTTGGGCTGTGAGCCCCGGCTGCTCCCCATCACTGAACTCTGTCCCCGGCACAGCCCACGAGCTGGGGAGACAAACCCACGGCGGGGACAAACTCCCAGGGACACTCTCCCAGCTGTCCCCAGGCGCCCTCAGCCCCGGCCCCGCTCATTAGCACAGCTCCTTACGACGTGAGCGGGGCGTGCGCTGGCCCTCGCCCCCGGCCCTGCCCAAACGCCGGAGGAAGTTTCTCGTGAGAACGGAGCCGGCTCCGCTGCATCCCACACTGGCCGCGCTCAGCGGCAGCCCCGCAGCTCCACACGGACGGCGCCTGTCCCGGGCCTGTCCTGGGAGCCAGGTGCTGGCCAGATGCACACACAGCCCCTCGCGCCAGCCTGTGGGGAGCAGGATGTGGCTCATGGGCTCTGTACCCAGGGGAAGGTGGCCGGGGCAGTGGGCAAGCAGAGATGCCACCTTAGTAGTCCACGGCATACCCGAATCACTGTGCTGGTGACCCACATGAGGCATGAGCTGGGTATGGGCACCTTCCAGGTGCTCCAGCTCCCTGCTCAGCCCTGTGTCCCCTGTCCCGCCGAGGGCAGGGCCCGGGGGAACACGGGAGGGACCTTTGGTGGGATTTGCACAGGGATTGCAGGAGGGTGAGGGCGGGAACAGCGACACTGAGCCCCGGCAGAGCCGAAGCCGCAAGGGAGAGGACGTGACTCGATTCCAGGGGGAGGGTCAAAGCGAGGGGGGGCGACCACCACCCTGTGGGAGGGGAGGACAGGCGGCCGGGGCAGCATGGCCTTGGGAGGGGATAAGGCAGAGCACAGGACTCACAGAATTCTTTGGAAGGACAGTGGTGCTTGGAACTGGACCCAGCCAGGCAGTGGCAGAGGCTGCGCGGGGTGGCACGGCAGGACCCAGGGCAGCCCTGGCATCTCCACTGCCTGTGTAGGGCACAGAGAGCAGCAATAGGGTGTGAGCACAGCCCTGATGCTCACAAAGGGGCTGCAACAAAGGGGTGGGGATGCAGCAGGATAAGGCCACTGCTCTCCCAAGGGAAATCATGGCCCCGGGTACATACCAGGCACCCCACGGGGTCAGCCAGACCCTGGCCACACTGCGTCACACACGTCTGCCTGCTGCTGGGATACGCTCAAAATAGCTGCCAGGGGCGTAGCCGGGAATGGGGGGTCAGGCCCTGGTGGGGACATGGCCACAGGGTGTGGGCAGCCTGCCACTCACCCTCCTCGTCACCCACCCTCGGTCCCCAACCCCATGAATGTTACATCCATGGTACCTGAGAGCAGCACCAGGTATTAGGAGGAGCGACCTCTCCTCTCTGAGCTCCTTATTTTAGCTCCTTCTCATTCTTTTCCCCTGCTCTAAAAAAAGGAATGTTTAATGAGGCAGGCTTGCCAAATTAAAAAGCCAAGCCAGAGGAGCAGCCTGGGGCAGGCTCTCGGCTCCACAGAGGGACCGGGGTGAGCCGGCAGCAGGACCCTGTGCTGGCTGTGAGGAAACCCAGCCCATGGTGCTGCGGGGACCAGCGCAGCTGGAAAACCCATCCTGCATCTCACCTCTGCAAAAAACCAGGCAACTTCAAAGCCAGGAGCCTGTGAGGTGCTGGTACCGCACGGCGGCCCCGGCATCACCCGGTTCTGAAACCACGCTGGCCCGGGGGGAGAAGGAGCCTTTCCAACTAACCCAGCCCTCCAGCAATGGGGAAAAAAGAAAAGAACAAAACCCAGGAGCATTTTTCCTCTTGGCTAAGCAAGCCCTGAGCAAACTTCCAGAGGATTTATGGCATTTTAAAGTTTTCCCCTTCAGCAGAACACTTCTCCAAGACTAAACATCTCCATCCATTGCGAGCTGGCTGGGGCAGGGCCACGGCAGTGAAGGTGCATATTTCTCTTGGCAAACGCGGAGCGCCGGCCCCGGGCTGGATCAGACGGCAGTGGAGGGAAGTGAACTGCCTGCTTTGAACAGCCACCATCATTCACACATTATTTTTAATAGCTCAGCGAGACAGAGTCCACCCTCCCCAGGAGACTTGGCTCGAGCCCATCGCACTCACAGCTCCGCCATCAGACAAGCCGACAGGTCTGGCAGGGGGAGAAGGGGGGCCAGGAGGGGAGGGGAACACTGGGGCCGGCGGTGGATAAATTTTGGAGTAGAGAGTGGGATCTTCCAGCCATGCTGAGTGGCAAATGGAGTGGGACAGCATTGCGGCGGCCGCTGCAGTGCTGGGAGCACTTTGCCCTGGCTCGTCCGCACGTGTCACCACTGGGTTTGTGTTTATTTTTTGTGCTGGGGTGTTTACAAGGCTGCCTGAAGGGTCAGGGCATCATCTGTACCACAGGAAGCACCCAGGGGCCTTAGGGGAGCTCAGCACCTGGGTTATGTGCAGGAGCAGGCGGAAAGTCCTGGTGCAGCACTGGAGCTCCGGCTCCCTTCCGTCAGTGCCTGGGGTCACCACTGTGCCCGAGCACTGTCACCAGAGGCCATGGGCTTCCTGAGCCCACAGGCAGCAGGAGACCCACCAGGAATGACAGAGTCCACTGCAGCCATCTCACCCTGCTCTCCACTGCAACCCTCCCTTTCCAAAGGCTTCCAGCCCCTTCTGCAGCCAGAGCCTCCAAGCCACAGGAAACCTCTAATAAGAGGCTGTTTGAACTTGACGTCAGGCTTAAATTCTCTACTTATTTCCTAATCACTGTTATTTGCTGAGTTGCGCGGATCCGGCTGCCCAGCCCTCGCCCTCAGCGGGTCCTTGTCCCCAAGAGCCTTTGGTCCAGCTCCCACAGGGCAGGGCAGAGCCCAGGAGCCCAGAGCCCAGAGCCCTCACACCCACGGGGCTCGCCTCGCACGTGCTGCTGCACTGGGGGTGCTCCCTGGCCTGGTGGGAGGGCAGGGCCCCCCTGCTGGACCCCACCAGGGTTAAGGGGACAGCCCTGTTCCCCCTGCCCTCAGCCCCTGCCTCCAGCCAGGGCTGGGATGGTTTGGGGGACCAAAGCCCACCCCCCTGAAGGCAACAGGTCAGGCAGGGCTGCCTGCAGCACATCCAGAGGGGACAGTACCTGGGAGGCAGCTGGACCGGCTCGGGGGTCAAAGATCCGCAGTTTCTTGTCCTGGTGAGATAAAAGAAAACAGAGGAGGGTTAAGGACCTCGGGGCCAGCGGGATGTCAGGATGCATTAGGCAGAAGGCTGGAGTGAGCAGCCCTCCCCTTCCTGCCCATCACTCTCCTGCTGCAGTGCCTATCCCTATGGATGGCTTGCACGGTGTTCTCCCACATTGTGAGCAAGGGTGGACCCCCAGCACCCTCACAGCCTCACCAGGACCCGACACCCTCAAAACTGCTCCCAGAATAGGAGGGAGCCTTCAAAGTAGGGCCAGGGCTGGAGCCTGACCCTCAGATGCCATCCTGACAGTGCTGTAGGGGAACGAGCCCTTTCCTGCCTGGCACCCCTCTGTTAAATGGGGCGCGGGACCCCCTCCGGCAAGGCTGGCAGGGCACAGAGGCAGCAAGGGGGTGCCCGGGTGCCAGTCCTGCTGCCAGGGTGCTGTTTGGGGAGCACACATTGTGCCAGCCAGAGCCACACGGCACGGGGCTGATCTGCACCCCAGCTGGCACGGCTTGGGCTTGTACCCCCTGAGCCCAGCCCGCACGCTCGGCACGGGGCTCCAGCCACGAGCTGGGACTCCGACTCATCCAGCGGCCTGGCTCCGCACGCCGGGCCGGGCTCCGGGCTCCCCCCGGGGGCACCGCGGGGTTCCCCCCGCAGACCCTTCGCTCTCCCTCGGCTCGGCACGGGCTGCGCTCCCAGCCTGGGGCTGGGGCTGTGTGCTCAGACCTCCTTGCCGAGCCTCCGGGCACGGCCTGGGGGGCTCGTGGCTGGCACACTCCCCTTGCACACGGATTTGCACGCTCGCCCCGCCCGCCGGGCGCGGCCCCCGCGCGTTCCCGGCGCTCCCTCAGCGAGCGGCCGGCGCCATCTAGTGCTGCTCCCTGCCCGCCTCCCCACGGGCTCCCTGACCCCGCTCCTGCCCTTTTCCACCCCAAAACTTCCCCTCCCTCCACGCTCCCCATGCCTGGAAGTGTTCCAGGCCAGGATGGATGGAGTCTGAGCACCCCGGGCTAGGGGACGGTGTCCCTGCCCGTGACAGGGGGTGGAACGAGACGAGCTTTAAGGCCCCTTCCAACCCAAACTATTCTGGGATTCTGTGAAATGGGTGCCCCCAGGATCCAGGTGCATCCAGCAGCTGGCAGACAGCCCATCCATGCCGTGCCACAGTGAGGTCACTCCTGGGCACTGCTCACCTTGCAGGAGGTGCCGAGGAGGCGGCCATCTCGCTTCCAGGTCAGGCTCTGCAGCTGGTCCCCATGGGAATCCAGGACTGCGGGGATAAAGCAGGGTCAGGGCTGGGATAAAGCAGGGTCAGGGCCAGGATAAAGCAGGGTCAGGGCCAGGATAGAACAGGGTCCCTCCTGCAGACAGGGCGGGAGCCATCACTCTCCCACCCAGAATATTTCCCAGGAGAAATGATCTGGCCTTTCCAAAGGGCTGGTGGCAGCCAGGACCCAGTGGGACACTGCTGTGTCTGTGCAGGGAGCATTCCTGTGCTGCTGGCAGCTGGATACAAAGAGCAGGAGCCCTGGGAAAGCCACGGGCCTGTGCTGCCACCCACCTCCTCTCCCCCTCAGGGTGGCTGAGGTCTGGGCAAGGCTGGTCAGCAACCACCCACATCCACACACGCCCTGGGACATGCAGGGAGAGGGACCTGTCACCCCAGGGAATCTGCAGGGAATCCCCAGCAGAGCTCCTACAGACATCTTGGGCAGTGCTGGAGCATTTCACACCACTGCATCAGAGCGTAGGGGAGCACAGGCACAAGGGGCTGTGGGGCCCTGCCCAAAAAGCCACATGAGCTGCCTGTTTGGTGACACCGAGGTCAGGCCTCAAGCCCAGGCACTGGCGTGGTGCAGACACATGGGGCAGACACACGGGGTGGACACAGGGGGTGGACACACGTCATGGGCAGTCACAGCCCTGCCTACCTGTCAGGGGCTGCTGCTGCCCCAGGTCCCAGACTGTGACTCTCTTCCCCGCACCGCTGGCCAGGACAGCGTCTGCCGTGGGGTGGAACTGCAGTGCGTCCACCGGGGCCCCCCCGGGCCCCAGGGTCAGCCCCGCACCACTGGGAATGTCCTGGCCACTCTGGGGCAGGCGCCACACCTTCACCTGCAGCCCCAGGAGAGGAGAGCGGTCAGTCCCTGGGCAGGTGGGCAGGACCCAGCTGGCTGCTGGCAGTGCTCCACCTGGGCTTGCTGCTTTCCCAGGCTTTGGTCCCTGAGGACAACAGGTGATCCCTCATTGCAGCTCGGTGGGATCAGGTCCCAGATGGGAGAAGGCTGATCCTTGACCATCTGCTCGGTCCCCCTGGGGATGTCCCACTCCACTCTCTCCAAGCTGGCACCCTCCACCCCGTGCTCCTCTTGCTCCCATCATTCAGCTCTGCAGTGAATCCCAGAGGCACTCTGGGGATCACGAGGTGTCTCCTTGGGACCGCTGTCACCAAGCACTCACCATCTCATCAGCAGAGCCCGTAGCCAGCAGGAGCTGATCAAAGGGCGAGAAGTCAAAGTCTGTGACCACATCTGGAAGGAGAAGGGCAGAAGTTTGTCCCCACCTTCCCCTGTAGACACTGTGGCTGCCCCTCTGCTCTTCCCAGCCTGATTCCTTCCCTCTACACACACACACACACACACGCACACACAAACACACATATACACACATGCACACACACACACACACATGCACGCACACACGAGCAGCAGCGGGGGGCAGATCCAGCCCCATCGAGGTGTTTTGGAGCACCTCAGCTTTGCTGTGAGTGCCTGAGCCCTTCTACTCTGTCCCTCAGGGTCTTACACCCCTTTGGCAGGGATGGGAACCCTGGAGGGGGCCTGATCCATGGATCAACACCCCCACAGGGCACAGGGAGCAGCATGGACAGTACAAGGGTGTCTGTGCCATGTCCTGCTGGAGCCGTGCTGGTGACAAGGCTCCCTTTGTAACACCCTGGCCCCGCATGCCAGCAGCAGGGATGCTCCCGGCAGCAGGGCCCAGCGGGAGAAAGGCTGGCACCAGCAGCAGCAGCCCCTCAGATGCATTTGGCACGCTCAGAAAAGTAGGTCACTGTGTACTTTTCCGCTTCCAGGAGACAGGCCCCGGAGGCATGAAGAGCAGGCAGCTCGCTCGGCTGCATCCACCCGGGAGGAGAGAAAATCCATTCCCTGCCACGGAGGCGTTGCTCTGGCACAGCCGGCTTCAAAGGATTCATGCTGATCCCATTAGGAAGCCAGGCATGTGGCGCTGCCTCCTGTGCACCCCTCTGGCGCTCCCCGGGGAGCAGAAGAACTCACTGCCTGCTTTTCCAAGCCAAGGAAGCTCCTGGTGCCAGGGGCTGAGGTGGCACAGGCTGGGCACTCTGTGCAGCCCTGCAGCCATGCCAGGGTGCACACGCAGGAAGGCGGCGCTGGAACCAGCTCCCATCTTGCTGCTCTGGTGTAATTTTTGGGAAATGGGTGGTCAGTGCCCCCCAGGCTGGCACTGCTGCTCCAACACCAGGGGAGGGACACCCTGAGGTGGGCACCACCTCTCCCTGTGTCTGGGCAGGGCAGAGCCATGCTCCTCTGCCAGCAGCGATGCTGCCACTGCCTCCTCCCTGCCACACTCACTCTGCCCACATCAGAGCTGCTGGTCCAGCCTGTTCCTCCTGCCACTGGAGCCAGTGATGCCTTGGTGATGCCAGCTCCAGCCTGGCACTGGGTGTACTGGGAATTTCAGGGCGTGCTATGAGGAACGTGGAAAGGCTGTGCTAGAAGAGGAAGAGCTGCATGACCAGGCCTCGCTGCAGCCTGAGAGATGAAGGAACACGGATTGATTCCAGCCTGGCAGAGCCCCTCCTGGTGTCACCCTGCCTATGGGTGATAGTCCCTGGCAGGTCCCCACATCCCTTGCCTGGCAGACAGCCCACCACGGCCTCCCGGGCTTGGACTCTGCACCTGAGCCCCCCACAGCCCACGCGGGGCCAAACACGTCCTGTGGAGGTGGGAGGTGGCACCTGACACCCACCTGAGTGGCAGCAGAGCTGAGATATGGTCCTCTTGCCCCCATCCTTGCACTCCAGCTGCACAATGCCCAGCACACCTGCAGGAGAGGGCACAGGAGCAGGTCACCAGCTGCCCACCAGCCTGTCCCTCACCCACAGGATGCTCCCAGGAATCCCCCCAGCCTGGGACACACGAGGGACACCCAGCTTTTCAATGCAAGCCAAGAGGTGTGGGACTGTCAGCACTTTTAGAGGATCTCAGGAAAAGCCTCCTCCACTCACCCTGGCGCCTCTGGGGTCTGGGGGACTGACCCACCACCCAGCCCCACAGGGAGCCCTGGGACAAATCCATCCCACTCCCCGAGCAGTGCTGGGGCCCCTCGTGCCTCACCAGCCGCCTCGGCGTTGAAGGCGATCCAGCGGCAGCTGGCCTTCACGTGGTTCCCACAGGATGTGACGGAGCCTGCTCGGATACCCCCGATCCAGGCCTGGGATGGAGAAGGAAAGACCACGTCAGGGGCTGCCTTGTTATGGCAGGGCCCGGAGCACGGCTGGAGGACCATTGGCACAGCATGGCCAGAGACCCTCAGCCCCAGAGGAGCTCCCATGCTGACGGAGACCTGGAGACTGCCAATACCAATGGGATTATCCCACCCTCTTGGGTGTCCCAGGGCCATATGGCTGCTCATGCTCCTGTCACAAAGCACAGCCCCTCACTGGGGCTGAAGGGTGGGACACAGGAGCATCCCAGCTCCCGGTGCTGCCTCTCCCCCAGACTGTCCCATCCCTGGGCTGTCCCACTGTGGGAAGTGCTCAGAGGTCTTTGCAATAAACTGGTGCCAGAGAATCTGGAGGGGACAAAAGCTCTTGGGCTGTGAAGCACCACGGGGCCAGGCTGTGGCTGACCAAGGCCAATAAACACCTCCAGCAGCACACTTCCCACATGGACACACAGCCAAGGAGCTGCATTACAACTCTGAAACCAAAATCCCACTCTGCAGTGTTTCCCAGGGCTGAGCACTGCCCTCGTGGGGCCCTGGGACACCCTCTGTCAGCCAGACCCACTCTGGGCGACACAGACACCCCACCTCAAGTGGCCACCAGGGCCATGAGCTCCCTGGCACACCCAGGGCCAAGTCCAACCCTTGACGGTGGCAATGGCAGGTGTTTCATGGCTGGCACCAGGCCTGTGTGCCCACAGCAGTCCCCGGAGCGGCAGCAGGTGTCCAGAGCAGTGGACACCCCACAAACTGGGCAGACACCCTCGTAGGGAATGGAAACCCTGAGCCCCACGTTTCCTCTCCTTGCACAACTTCCGTTTGAGGCTTGACAGGGAGCAGTGGTTCCTGCAGCACTTCCTTCCCTCACAGCTCGGTGCAGACCTGTTAACCCTTCTCCTGCCAAAGGCAGGTTCCTGTCCCTGCACCCAGCAGGTGGGCAGGTGGCTGCAGTGGGAATGTGGAACAGGTCTGGAGCATGAGCAGGACCCTGGAATAAGGGTCCCAATATCCGCATCCCATCGCCCTGCACTGGGCCCTCAGTGAGGGGGTCACCAGTCACATCTGGCCCCCAGCACCCGGGGGTACCACACAGGACCCCTGTAGTGAGGTTTCACAGAGCTGGTCCCTCCTGACCCCACAATTTCCCCACACACAGGCAGGAGCCCTCAAGGAAGTGGTCCTTCCTGCAGCGTGCCAGCACGGCCAGGAAAGCATATGAAACCATCCTGGCTCCATCCCTACAACAAACTGTGAGCTCTCCAGGGACATCTGCCAGCAGAGCCCTGCAGATGCTGCCTGAAGAGAAGACTCAGATGTGATCCCTGATGTTTACACTGCGCTTCCTGATCCGGCCAGGTCGGGTGTCTGCTTGTGCCTCCATAAACAGGCGCTCGGCTGGGGACAGAACAGCGCTTCCCACTGTGACACCTGAGATGGGTTTGGTGACAAGACTTCCTTCTCCACCTCCTGCCCTACAGGGAATGTATGGCCTCACCTCCAGGGATACATTTCATGCCTGAATGGGAAAAGCCTTTTGGAAAGGCCACCTTGCACAGCAGATCCCTCCCTGCACACTGGGGTGAGAGCACGCTGTCCCTCGGAGCTCCCCCACCACGGAACCAACACCAGGGCAGTGGTGACCGGGACGTCCCTGCCTGGAGGATGCCATGTCCTGCACAGCCAGGTGTTCCAGCACCCACACCCCACAGGCACGCACACTCCCCGCTGCCAGTGACTCATCTGAACCCTGGGATCCACAGCCAAACATTCATCCAGCTGAGATTTCAGTGACCTGACACCCGCTCCGCAGAGACACCGAGGCTGGCACACGGTGGGGATGGGGGCACCATGTCCCCTCCTGCAGCTGAAGCTCAGAGGATGTTTTCGGTGCTTGCTGGATTTGCAGAGGCGTGTGAGCGCAGGCCAGGCCGGCCTGGTGCAAGGACAACTTGGCCGAGAAGTTACAGGGAAGGAGTGCGTGCCACCCAAGGGCTGGGAGCAGCAGCAGCCTCACTCATGGCCACGGTGCTGGGGAGGTGCTGGGTGAAGGGTGCCCAGCTCAGGGAGCCCGCACAAGGCCTGTGTGTCCTGGTGACTCATCCAGCCCTGACCCTTCATCTCCGCCCCTGCCCTGCCAAACCTGTAGGGACAGAGACCTGGGAGACTGCCCTGGCCCAGCTCTGTGGTTTGGGGGACAGCAGGGCAGGGCCACCCACTGCCAACACCATGCCAGGATGGATCACGATGCTTGGCATGATTGCGGCTGGTTATTCATGGAGCAGAGGTCAGAGCTGGGCACCACAGGGCTCCGTGCTGCCCAGCGAGACCCCCAGAGCTGCCTGGCCTCAGCGGTGCTGAGCTCCACAGCTGATGGCCAGGGTGATGGAGCTCAGCACCGTCCCGTGGGGCCCAGCACTTCCTCTGTGCCTGCGGAAGCAGGGTGGCAGGAGCGGGGTGGCAGGAGCGAGGCCCAGCATTTCTCACTCGGTGCATGGTTCCCTGGCTGGCACAGGCCAGCCTGGGACGGCTGAGCACGGGTGAGATATCGAGAGGGCAGCAAGAACCGGGGATGCACCGCCTGTGCCGGCCGTGCCCAGCGGCAGGAGGGGAGCAGCCGCCATGGGACGGGTACCCCATGCCAGCCGCTCCCGGCCGGGGGGTCTGCACCGCCCCAGGAGAGGGCTGGGATTCCTCACCAGCCCCACCTGCGGAGCGCCCTGGGGCCGGGATCCTCCGCGGACCCCGGGATGGGAAGCAGCGGGTGCCAAGGAGGGGCCGCCCGGGCGACGCACCCGCACCACGGCCGGGGGACCCGGGCACGGCCCCGCCACACCGGCGATGCCGCAGCTGCGGGGCCCGGAGCCGCG
>VWZW01007125.1:31639-46068 GCA_013397115.1 Edolisoma coerulescens
GAAGGGACACGGCCGGGGAAAAAGACCCGCGCCCCGCCGGCCCGGCCCTCACGGCGGCCCCTCTCCCTCCTCTCCCGCAGGGACGAAACGCGCTGCCGCCGCCGCCGCCGCCGCCTTCCACAGCAGCGCGGCACGCGCCAAGGAGGACTATTACCAGGTGCTGGGGGTGCCCCGCACCGCCACGCAGAAGGAGATCAAGAAGGCCTATTACCAGGTGCGTCCGGACTGGCCGGGCCCAGGGCCCGCGGGCAGGGAGGGGAGCCAGGGCTGCCCACTGCCCCTTCGGTGTGGTAGGGAACAAATCCATCCTTGAGATCCACGTGCTTGGAGCCGCTGGAGACAAGGGGAGGTGGCAGTGGGAGAGCTCAGCACATGGCCTTGGGGATCTCTTCCAAAGCGTGGTTTGCCTTTGCTGTCATCGCGTATCTCCTTCCAGAAGGATCTGGGATTGCCGAGAAGACCAGGAGCAGCTCCTGTAGTTCCTTGTTTTGGGTTGATAAAGGAAAATGAGGGGTTTTAGTTCCCGGGAATGCATCTAGTGAATGCTAGGCTCTGGCTTATGTATTTTTGCTGGCATGTGAGTTATGCTAAAGTAAATAACTCCTGCCTGTCCCTAATAGTTGGTTTTTATTTTGTAGTTGGCAAAGAAATACCACCCTGACACAAACAAGGACGACCCCAAAGCGAAGGAGAAGTTCTCTCAGCTGGCAGAAGCCTACGAGGTAATAGCAGGATTTTATTGTGGTGAGAAGGAGGAAAGATTGGAGGGCGAGGGGAAACATCTCCTGTAAAACCATGGCTGGTTTTTGATGCACTTCAGTCTGGAGCACCTCTGTCCCAAGAAATTACTTGGTCCAAGTATCTGATTTAGCTGCTTTGGGCTCTTTCAGTTTTGCCCCTCCTTAGCAGTGACTGGCATGGATATCACTTCCATTAAATTATTGTCAGTTGAAATAATCAAATAAAAAACCTGTCAGCAGGTGTTTGAGACAGAGGGACTTTCACTGTGCTCCCCCAGCCCTGTTTTTTGATTCCAGCACTCTTCAGCTGATATAATAATGATCAGCTGCTTAACATAACTATTCCTGCTTTTTATAAATTAGTAAGATCTTGTCATTTTTCTGGTGGTGAGCCAAGAGACACCATGGAAACTGCAGCTTGTCCCTAACTCCCATGGTCTGAGAGCTGGGCGAGCCCTCTTGATGGCAGGAAGGTCTGAGACCAGAGCCAGGGATTCTCCTGGAGACTACAGTCCCCTGATGGCCCCATTCCTTGCCCCCCAGGTGCTGAGTGACGAGGTGAAGAGGAAGCAGTACGATGCCTACGGCACGGCGAGCTTCGAGGCCGGCGCGGCCGGGGCCGGGGCTGGCGCGGGGCGGCAGTACTGGAGCAGTGGCCCCTCCATCGATCCCGAGGAGCTCTTCAGGAAGATCTTCGGGGAGTTCTCGGGATCCCCTTTCGGCGACTTTCAGAGTGTCTTTGACCAGCCACAGGAGGTAGGAGGTGTCTTTATTTAGGAATGAAATGGGAAACTCAAACCAGTGTCTCTCCCCAGCTTCTGTCACAGAGCACTCTGGGAGGGAGAGCTTCAGCAAGGAGTTATTTGTGGGAATGTCAAGTGTGTGAGTGTCCCATGGCATGGGGGGAGAGTCTCATAGTTGTGCTAAGCTGTGCAGAAACACACCCCACAGCTCCAGACAGGATATTTTTTCTGGGCTTAAGCTACTTCTCTGGTGCTTACTGACACCACTCAGTGCTGCCGAGCAGTTCCATCGCTGTAGAGGCATCTTTTCTGCTGCAGGTTGATTTACATATGCCTGCTTTGATCTGTAATGCTAAAACCCACAAAATACCTTGTAACTATAAACCAGGCCTTCCAGCAATATGTTTGGCTGCTTAATTGGCTTAATTTTGCAACTTAATTAGCTTCCCATTGCAGTGAGGCCCATAATAAAACGAAGTCTGTCTTGTTCTTCGTGCTGCAGCTAAATGCTCCTTTAAGTGTCGATGGTTCATGTGTTGTCTTCAGAAGTGTTTGGTGTTTGGTACTCCTGGTTTTACTAAAAATGCCCTTTTTCTTATAAGGAGAATTTCCTCTTTTGATCAGTCATCTTTACTGATGGCTTCTATTTTAAGCATTGTTTGCTATTTAGCCTAAACTCTTCTCAGTCTCCTTAAGACCCTGTCACACCTCAGTCATGGATCCGTATCCATGTTTCTTGTGCAGTATATCATGGAACTGACATTCACCCAAGCTGCAAAAGGTGTTAACAAGGAGATCGTGGTGAACATGCAGGACTCCTGTGAGCGCTGCGGTGGCAAAGGACATGAACCTGGCACCAAAGCTCAGCGCTGTCACTACTGCAATGGCACAGGCATGGTAAGTGCCGAGCAGGACACCAGTTCTGCTGTGCTTTCCCTTCTTGGGGAGAGTCACTTCATTCCATGGTGAAAAATTCTCACCACACTCATCAGCTTAGCTCGGGTAAAGCCGAGTTAATGTCAGCTTGATGCTAATAGGCAATAGGAGGATTTTCTTTGTGTTAAAAGTGCTGTGCCCAGCTGAAAGCACGAGCCTTCAGGCTGGATTCCCTGCTACTGCACATCCCACAAACCACATGAATATCATGTAACAGCTCTGAAATTCCTTGGGCAATAAAGATACCCAATTCCTTGGGTATCTTTTGACTTTGGGGGTGGAGGAAGGTGGTGAAAACCCAAGGGTAATCATAAAACAATAAGATGCAGGTAATGATAGAGTTGCAGGCTTTGGGTTTCCATGCATCTGATTCCTTGAGTGCTTCAGTCTGGTGGGCGGCTCTCACAGTTCAGTCCAGAGCTTAGTCACCGTAAGGTTTTCCTGGACACTGGCAGTAATTCATGTAAGTGGATTGTCCTTGGATTCATCAGAACACAGACGTTTGTGGCACTGTAAGGAGCTTTGTTCCTTCCTGTGCTTTAAAGCCTAGACATGGAGGGTGGTGTGTTTCCCTTCCCCTCACCACGTGACGCTTGCTCGTCGTAGTGGTGGTGTTCAGTGGAAATCAGAATGTGATGGTGACTGGATTTCAGAGCCAGCTTTCTGCTCCAGCCCTTGCTTGAAGGTTATCTCTGTCCTGACAGGGTGTGTGTGGGATTAGAGCTCAAACGTGCTGTGTGAAAAGTCCCATCTCAGTACTCTTTATTTGCCCAATGTGTGTTTGTTTCTCCGCAGGAGACGATCAACACGGGCCCGTTCGTGATGCGCTCCACGTGCCGGCGCTGCGGCGGCCGCGGCTCCATCATCACCACGCCCTGCGTCGTGTGCCGGGGCACGGGGCAGACCAAGCAGAAGAAGACAGTGATGGTTCCTGTGCCAGCTGGTCAGTGTTGTACTTGTCTGCTGCTCTCTCTTAAAGAACTGTAGTTATTTACTGCCGCTGCCAGGTACAAATGGGGGAGCACCATAGGATGTTTTGCTGCAGAGAAATGGTCTTTAAAGCAAAGCAGGTTGAGAGCTTGGCAATTGAAAGGGCTAGTGATGAGATGGACCTTCTGGCCATGGATATAAATGTTTGTTTTGCCCTTCCTGAGCTTTGGTTCTTGCCTGGGTCCTCCTAGGCAGGTTTTGAAGAGCGAATCTCCAAAGGTTTTGTTGCCATGGGTCTTTCATTTGTCCTTGATGAAGCCTGGGGAGAGGGTGGGAATCCTGAAAGCCTTGGCTTGGCTCAGAGGGGTGTGCTGATGGCCTTCCTCACCAGAGAGGAGAATTCAGTGGTGGGGACTAAGACTTGCTTCTTTGAGACTACCCTGGGCGAGCAGCCCGTAATTTTCCTGCAGCTTTTGGAGGCTGCTATGTTCCTTAATCCAATGCATTTCTGTAAAAGGTTCTGTAGATATTAAAGTAACAATCATGTTTGGGGCATAGGGATCACCTCAGAGGTATAAACATGTGCTGACCCCTCATCCTTTGGGCTGTGGTGGCCAGCTTTTGGGATTGGCAAAAGTTGTAGCTGTCCATGTCACATGTGGGTTATAACCCAAGGTCACATTCCCTCATGTTCTGATTGCAGGTGTTGAGGACGGGCAGACAGTTCGGATGCCTGTGGGGAAGAAAGAAATTTTCATTACCTTCAGGGTATGTATCCCACACTGGTTTATTATTTAAGTTGGTTGTTCTCAACTGCCCTGGGAAAGGACTGCAGAATGGGCAGAGGAGGAAGAGCCAGTGATCCTTTGGAACAGCTGAGGTAACATGATGCCTGTGAACTTTCCGAGACAGCAGGAGATCTGCATTGTAGCAAGGGGGGTAACTTTGAATCTGTTAATGAAGAATTGCTGCTTGTTCCAGGACCAGGCCCTTAGGGTACTGTGAATCAAAATGCAGAGTAGGTTCTTCATGCCTTGAGTTTTTGACTTGGAAATGTGAGGGAGCTGCCTGCTGGCAGGGGTGGGAGAGCTGAGGAGAGCTGTGGGAGTTGCCACAGGAGGCTGCCTGGTGAAGTGTCCTTCTGCAGATCTACCTTCAGGGCTGCTTTGCACCTGTGCTGCAGCTGGGCCTCTTCTCCTGTCAGAATCCTGCCACACACATCTCTCTTGAGGACAAAATTCTTTTCAGCACCTCTTTTGTGGTGTAGGAGGGTTTAATTCTCTTCCAGCTTGTGAGGCCACTGCAAAGGTGCTTCATTTCCTCCTCACTTCTGGCTTTCCCGTGTTCAGGGTGCTGGACAAGGCAGTGTCTGTCTCTGCAGAACGACAGTGACACGGATAAACTAACAGCAGGATTAGGGGAGGGAGTTCCTGAGGTAGGAAGCAGGGATCCTTCCAGTCCTTTGGCTAATTAATGTCAAGATCTGTGTTTTACTGGAAGACCAAATATTAACTCACAGTTCTTAGCTGTGCAGTTTGGGGATGGTATATTTTTTTCCTGAGACCCTTGGGAGCAGTTTACCAGGAGAACACAATGTGCTCACTGCTCTTTGGAATTTTCCTGCCTTCCAGGTTCAGAAGAGCTCTGTGTTCCGGCGAAACGGAGCCGATATCCACTCGGATCTCCTGATCTCAGTAGCTCAGGCTGTGCTGGGAGGCACAGCCCGGTGTCAGGGCTTGTATGAGACAATCAACATCACGGTGAGTACTAATATACTGGGCATGAATCAGTGGGGCACAGCAGAGGCTTCTCCTTTGCTGCAAAGGTGGGGAAAATCTCTGAAGTCTGCCAGTATTGCATTTCAGACTCCTTCAGGATTGAGCCTTGGGTAGTTCGTGACCTGCCTGGTCACAGCTCCTTTCCTATTGCTGTGTAGGGACAGGGAAAGAAAGGGATTGCTGGACAAACCCCATCTGAGGGCTACAGGCTGTGTCAGGTTCTTTACTTATTCCTTCAAAAGTTTTCCACCGTTACTGGTTTAGCTTTGGGATGTGTCCCAATGCATGAGCATACCAGAGCTCTCCCATCTTACTTGAAAGCTTGTTGGAGAAGCAGATAATTTTTATAGACGTGTAATTATTATATAAATGCTTAATTAGAGTAATAAATGTGACACCTGTGTGTTTATAGATACCCCCTGGTATTCAGCCAGACCAGAGAATTCGCATGAGTGGGAAAGGCATTCCCAAGGTCAACAGCTATGGCTACGGAGACCACTACATCCACATAAAGATAAAAGTTCCTCAGTAAGTAGAGCTAAAACAAGTTCCTGTGAAATTTTAATAACTTTCTGCAAAAAACGTTGTTTAGAAGTTGTGAAAATTCCATGAGGTGAAATGCAGTGGGTCCTGTCTCTCCTCTTCCACTGAGAATTCTTTATAGATCATTCTTTATAGATGGCTCGTTTAAAGAGTACCATTGGGATTCCTGGTGTATTCCTACACATTGTACTCTAGTCCTTGCCTCTTGTGGGTGCTGCTGGGAGGGCTGTGGGACCCCTGTCCCCAGGCCATCCCTAACCCCTGTGTCCTGGTGCCACAGGAGGTTGACGGATCGCCAGCGAGCCTTAATGATGAGCTACGCCGAGGACGAGGCCGACGTGGACGGCACCGTGAACGGGGTCACCAACACGGCGTCAGGTGAGCGGGGGGAGTTCCTGCCCCTGCCCTGGGGAGCTGCTGTGGCAGTGCAGAGCACTTCCTGAGCATTCCCGGGGAGCCAGGTGAGCCAGGGTCGCCATGAAGCCGTGTGGCAGCACAGCCTGCTATTGTGGAAGTAGTTCTAGCGTGATGCTAACAGGCTGTAGCACAAAGCAGGGAGGCAGCCTCTTCCCAGGAAGCGCCATTCCAGTACTTACTGGGCAAATCCATGTGTGAACAGAGAGCGGGCACTGAGTACTCCAGGGTGCTGACAAGCTGTGCTGATGAATGCCTCCTGCTCCCTGCTTCCCCTGTGCCAGGACTTGCTTTGGTAGCAGAGGCAGGAAAAGCAAATGTGCTTCAGGCCAATTTCCTGTGTGATCCCAATCCAGTGTGCTTCTGAGCACAGCAGGGCTGTTTCTCCTGGAATGCTGATGGGGTTTCTGCTGTCGGGCTGAGCTCTGTGCATGTGGGGAAACCTGGGGCAGGAGTATCCACTGGTGCCAGTGTCAGCCCTGGTCAGTGGACAGCGTCCAGCTTGATGGAGGAGCGAGGGCAGCTGGGAGCTTTTGTGAAGCTGCTTTCCAGCTCCAGATGGAAAATTGAGATTCAACAATTGTGTTTTAAGTTTCAGGGATGAGATGCTTGGAAGAGGCAGCAGCTAAAGGCACAACACATGGTAAAATAGTAAGGAAGGAGCTTTGTCTCTTGCTATTGGAAAACAGTTTTTTCTTTGCTTAATTGGAACAATGAACTTCTTAAAGCTCGTTGGATTTTGGTTTTAGTTTGAAACCAAACAGGGCATTTTTGACTAGGCAAAGGTGAGAGCCTTTTGGAGCTGCTGATCCCAGGAACTCCGGTCTGCTCTACTTCATGCCAAAGTGTGAGGAATATAGGCTGAAGTGCAGGATATTAGAAGGCAGCATCTGCCAAATACTTCCCAATGTTCTGTTTTGTAGTGTTTTCCTAACACAGAAATTATGTCTTTCCCATATTACAGTCAGCCTTGGGGGAAGGGCAGAGAGCTCTGAGCACTGAATTTCCATTCCAGATTTTTAAAGGCATTTATGTGCCAAAGAGAAAAAAACACTCTTCAAACAAATTTTTTAAAAAGCAAACCTGCTGGTTTTTACCATGATAAAGCAGCAAGGTGGGTTAAAACAACGCCAGTAGGTTGCAGTGTAGAGACAGGCTGTGCTGAGGGAGGCGTGTCCTGCCTCGGGATTTCATTCCATTGCATCAGTCAGAGCCCAGCACTCAGCTCTGGGAGGATGGGGAGCACCAGACTCCACGTTCTCTGTGCACAAATAAAGCTTGAGGGGGCATTTGGGATCTTGTTCTTGATGGTTTTAATGTAGAAAAAAGAAGATTAGCAAAGAGGTCTCCTTTGTTCTTGTTATAGCCACTTCTGGAGGGACAAACAAGTTCTCAGGACCTGTTCATACAGGACAGTTTTAACATTCCTTATCTGGAGAGTTGGTCTAAAATACTTGTAGCCTTTTTCATTCTACACGAGTTAATTTTCTGCTTGATACTGTCTGGGCATTGCTTGCAATGACACAAATCAGGCTCCTGGTGTGGTTTTGCACTGCTTTGCAAGGACACAACCTTGAAACAGGAAGAACTTGTTTCAGGGACCACCAGTATAAGTTTTTTAACCCTGTAAAGTCCTGGCTGGCTGTGATCAAGTTCACCACTTGTTTTTAGTGGCAGACTCTCAATTCCAAGTACTTGTTTCCAAAGCCTGTGGGGTCCCTGACTCAATTGTGCAGCACAGGAATTCCCTCACCACTTGGAAGGCTGGGGAGAGGGGAAGGGAACAGCTCAGTACCTGAGCTCATGGTTGGCTTTTCCACTTCTGGGATCCAGGCTCTCCAGTGCTTCCACTGCAAAGGGGTCCAGTCCTGTGGCTCACTGCCAGGTGCAGCCCTGGATGTGAGGGTGCAGCACAACCAGCTGCCTTCTCTTGGCCATTCTCTGTCTAAAACACCCCTCTGGTTCTGGTGGGAGATGTCTCTGACTGCGGCCCTTTGCTGTTTGTGTCCAGGTGGCAGGGCCACGGCTAGCGCTGCCGCAGGCGGGGATAGGCCTGAGGCTGAGGAGAACAAGGAGGGATTCCTTTCCAAACTTAAGAAAATGTTTACCTCCTGACACCCCATCCGAGGTAGGAGGCATCTTGTGTTTCACTGTCGTCTTTCCCCCACACTGAGCACTTCTTGGGAGGTGGAAGCACAATAGCACAGCGTTGCTTCTCACTTAGCCTCAGGCCTTCCAGCCGTGGGTGTGCACAGCCCTAGCTGTCCCCTGGGACCTGGAGCAACAAGCCAGGGATTAAACTGCATTGTTGCTGCAGCAAACAGCAGCACAGATGCTGGGTGCACCCTTGGGGAGGTGGCTGGCCTCCCCTGAAGCTCTGCTGCTGTAGCTGTGCCCAGTTCCAAGCGCTGAGCGTGTTCCCATGAGCTGGGACTGGGGTCTGCCACACAAATCCTGGGCTGCAGAGCCACGGGTGCTGGCACACTTAGGCTGGATTCACCCCTGCCACGGGCTTCCAGTACCAAGGAGGAGCCAGCCTTTGTCACAGAGCACAGCAAACCCCACCATGCATCACTGCAGTGTAACTCAGGTGCCTTCAGTTGGTGCTGGCCTGTTATGAGGGAGCACCAAGACTTGGAATCATCTATGGCAGACGCAGAGTCTTGGATTCCAGGGGCTCAGCTTTGCATCTTTGTAGGCTTCAAACCTGGCTGTGCTGTAAGGCTGACAGTGTGACAGCAGGTCAGGAGGGGAGGTGCTCTCAAAGTGGGCTGTGTGCTGGTACAGCCAGGAAATCATAACCTTCCTCTCACTTCAACTGCAGGAAAGCGTTCTACTGGAAACTAGGAGCCAGCAGCAGCAGGTCATCTGTGCAGCTGGGGGTGAATCTTTCTGGCAGCCAGGCTCTGGAGAACACAGGGTGACAGTCAGCAGCACAGCAAGAATCCCAGCTGGAGAGGCCATGGACCACTGAGGCACCAACAGTCGTCATGATACAAACCCCACCCACTGTCCTACGAACTGGCAGTGAAGGAAAACGCCAGCTTTGCAGAAGTGTGGCTCTCCGGAGGCTGCTCCACAACCTTACTGCTGCTGGAAGCTTACTTGGTAAAAGTTAAAAGTGGAAGTTTTATTTAGAATCCAAACCAGAGAAAATGTGAAATAAATATTCCAGCACAGAGCAGCAGTTTGCTGTGTGGAGCCCACGCCCACTAGCTGCTCACTCAGGTGCCCTTTGGAATGCCAGGTGTGCTTGGTGAACTCCCCAGGAGACTTGGTGGGTCAGGGAGGTCCAACCTTGTCTTCACAACAGCCCTGCTGCCCTGCACAGCTCCGAGTGGAATCTCCCTGTGGCTGGGTGTTGTCTGAGCCCAGCTGGCCTGGCTCCCTCGCAGCCCTGGGCTTTCTCTATCCTGCTGATTGCCTGCACAGAGCAGTGATGGAATCTGCACTTTGCCTCAGGTTTATCCCCCAAGTAACTAAAGTTACCACACAACTGCTGTCGCTTCTGAACTGCTACAAGTGGATCACTGAGCCCTTTGCCAGCTGGGGACAAAAATCTTTTATTACCTTAGTGCAACACCCGTAGCATAAAGGATTGGTCAAAGCATCGTTGTTTTACATGTGTGAGAGTGCAAGTGAGGTGGATCACTCCTTCCAGATGCAGCTGAGCTCTTGCAGTGAGTATTCCATGGTTACTGTAGCCTGCTGTGTTTGTGATACCGTGCAGGTACCATCAGCCCACACTAATCAGTTAAACACCAGTTAAACAGGGACATGCTGTAGTCTTGCCCTTCTTAATTTGCTGAAATAAAGCACGCGTTGCCTCCTGATTAAACTTCTGTAAAGTGATTCTGTACCCATGTAAATAAGATGGACTTCATAAAAATATTTAACACGTGCTGTGCCTTGATGCCTTGTGTACTCTTCCACCTGGTCTGTCACCCCCTTTCCCTCTCCTAGTAACAGGAATGAAGGTCTCTGGGACAAGGAGGGGACAGGGTTGAATGGCTCAAGCATTGCTGGGGGCTGGGACTGACTTGAAACACAAAGCTGCCCAATCTGAGCAGTACTTTGGGCATGTGAGGGGGAAGGGGCTTTTCCAATGAACCTTGGACAGTCTTGAAAAAGAAGAGTTTTATCTCAGCTCATGGGGACAGTGACTGAAATTAGCTCCAGGAGCCCATAGTGATTGAAATTAGCTCTAGGAGCCCAAAGACCAGGGCCAGAGCTGTATGACTTGAGGAATCAAGCTCAGGTTTTGTGTTACACTCAAGGAAGTCACTGCAGTCCCTGTTTGCTGGGGTGACACTAGGCCTCCATCTCTCCAGTGGCTCACCTGCGGTGCCCAAACCAGATCCATGGAGAATCCCTGTCTTCTGTTTGCTTAGGAGCCTGCAGCAGCCCTGGCCATGGATACCTGCCATGAAGGCACTGCCTTTGGGGCCCAGGGGTACACACCTTCAGCCCCCCACGTGGTGCGTATGCTCAGAGGTGCCTGGGAAAGGCGGTGATCCTGGGAAAGCAAGCCCCACCACCCTAAAACAGCCAGAATGAATAAAGCAACACCTCCCTGAGGACAGAGTGCAAAGGTAGCACTTCTGCCACCCCTCTGCCTCTGCTGTACAGCCCTTCCTCTTGTTCTAGCTGCCTAAATAGTCTCAGCCACGCTGCAGGAGCACACACGTGGACCAGCACGTGGGCCAAGCTCTCCCCAGCTTGGGCAGGATCAGCCCCTTCCCGGGGCACTACTGGGAAGGCAGTGTGGCTCAGGGCACCTCACCTCCTTGGCCAGGTCCCCCTGCCTGCTGCAGAAACCAGGGACGAAGAGGAGGGAGGGGAGGCTCAGAAGGCATCCTTGTTGTCCCCCACCCACTGCTGGAAGGTGCGGGCCTTGGGGTTGAGCTTCATGGTCAGGCCCACGTTGCGGTCTGGCTTTAGGGCATAGAAACGGAACATGGCAGCCATCTCCTCGGCCCCAGGGAAGTCCTGCTTCTCGTACACCTCAGGGGAGAGCTGCCAAGAGAATTGGGGAAAAAAACAGTGTTTCAGAGGCTGCTGGGGCTTCCCCTCAGCCTGTGAGGGGATGTGATGAGGGCTCTGTTAGAGCAGCCTGTCACAGCATTGCCACTGTTGAGAAGGGCTCTGCAAGGCACTTCTGCTGGGGCTGGGCAAAGAATGCAGCCCTGCCTGGCAGGAACAGCCCAGCCAGCCCAGGGCCAGCACCCAGCTCTGGCACACAGCTGGCCAGGGCCTGGAGCGGCTATGAGGGAGCCCTTTCTCACACCAGAGCTATGGCTGAGGGGTTCTAGAAATTGTGTGGTCCAGGAGGCAACCCAGGTTGCCACTTGGCACCCCAAAACCTTCCTTCCCTGCCTGAATCAAAGGGGGTTTGGTTCAGTGTGCTTCTGGGAGAGCAGAACTTGCAGAGAGCATCAGAGGGGCTTCGTTTGTAATGAAATACACTTTGTTCTCAAAACAGGGAATCACTATACCCCTTATCCATTGAATTGGCTGCCTGAGGCACAACTGAAATGCAAACAAAGATTAAAAATAAATCACGAAGGGGCAGGGAGTGGCCAGGGGTGTTGTTAATGGAGACACAGCACAGAGGCCAGGTCTCTTGTAATGGTGACACAGCAAAGCCCTGGGGGAAGCCCTGCTGAAGGCAAGGGCACCCAGCAGAGACCTGTTGTGTAGGTGCCCATCCCAGGCTCCTGTGGAGACCTCCCAGCTCAGTTATCCCTGGGAGCCAGGCACATATCTGCCTGGGCACATCTGTGTGCTCCACAAGCATGAGCTCGGTGACAATGCCAACAGGGCAGTTTCGGTGCCAAGCTGTGCTCCAGCCACACCCAGGGGCAGCAGGACTAACCCTGGACACCAGTGCTGGGCTGTACCAAAATGAGCTGAGTCCCTCAGGAGCATCACCTACACTAAGGGACACTTCCTACCTTGCTGGCTGTCACAGTCTTGCCCGTCTGCTGGGAGAGGATGGCAGCGTACTCTGCCTCGGTGAGCTTGCCCGTGCTGAGTCCTATCACTTGGCCGATGTACTCCGCCGGGGACTTCAGCAGGCAAAGCACAACAGGCCCAAGGTCCTCCACAGCCATCCCATCCATTGGGGTGTCCCCCATGGGCAGCTCTGTATGGAGAGATTGATCCCAGCTGGAGCGCAGCCCAGCTCTGAGGAAGTACAGTGTACAGGTACAGGTTCAGCACCCAGTCTCTGACCATGAGGTGAGGGAGGGATGAGAGCATCCATCAGCATGGCAAGGCAGGAGAGCAGGGCTGAGCTAAGAGATCATGACACCAGAGCAGCACCATGACTCACCTTGATCTGCAGCCCCACCACCTCCACCATCCCAAATGCAGGCACTTGGGGTGTCCAGAGGCACGCAGGGATCTGCAGAACAGCCCTCAGCACCACAAACAGGCCCAGGATCTCGCTGATTTCGTGCAGGCCATCAAACAGATCCGAAGACCATAATTCAGCTTGCTGTGGTCAAGCTGGTAGAGGCCTCTTCACCCTATCAGCCCACAGCCCTGGCAGTCCCTCCACCCCTCAACCCCTGCACAGAGGGAGCAGATGAGGACAGTCACAGGACAGCAACCCACAGAACAAGAGCTCCTGCTCACCCAGCACAAAGGTGTCTCCCTGCGGGGCCTTCTGCGGCTTGAAGATGGAGAGGAAGTTCTCGAAGTAGAATGGCAGCCGGATGATGGTGGTGGGAACCCCAATTTTCTGGAAGTACTCCTCCACCACGCCTTTGCCATCAAAGTGCAGCACCTCCAGCTGGCCCCCCGTTAGCTGGTGCACGTTCTCCAGGCCGCTGAACACGACGTGGCGCAGACCCTGGCGCTTGGACACGTCAGCAAGACACCGTCCCTGGTTGAAGGGAGAAACCGCCCATGAAGAGGGGAATGGGACACCCCCATCCTCCCCTCACCCCACCTTCCCTTTGGGGAGGATCCAACTCCCACCAGCCCTCAGCTGGGACCAGGGCTGAGCACAGTGAGTTGTCCAGGTGGAGCCAAATCCTCTCCTTACCCCGTCCTACTTCAGAAAGACCACACACCCTCCAGCTTTGGAGCTTGCTGCTCCACCAAACACACAGACACCAGCATAAAGAATCTGCCTGGCCAACATACCTGCCCTAACCTATCTTTTGTTTGTTGCCATCCAGGTGTGGCAACTCTGCCACCTTGCAGAATCTGTCCTGGGGTGAGCACCACCCTTGGGATCTCTGATACTGCAGGATTTTGGCCCCAAAGCTGCAAGCACAGAGAGCTACAGGTCTGCAGGCAGTGACCATCCTGGCTCTGCCCTGGGAAGGCTGTGAGGAGCTACGTGTTCCCATTCCTGCTACTGCAACTCCTGGGAAGTGCTCTCCATAACAAATTTAACAACTCCCCGAAGGCACCAGACCCTGGAGCCATGCAACTGCGAGGGAACAAGTCCTGGCTTTGCAAAAACTGGGACCTGGTGGTTGTGAGGCCTTGGGGTCTTCTGGACTGGCCACTCAAACGATGAGGGCTGGCACAGCTGCTCCAAGAGCTGTCCCGTGTTCCCCACTTTAATACTACTCATGATCCACCCTGCCAGATCATTCCACATGTGGTCCCAGCTAATGTCAGGACAGGTACCTGCTCGATTTCCTTCTCCTTGCTGCAGTGTTCCCAGAAGTTGGTGACAATAAAGGCTCCGTAGGCACCTGCCAAGGCCCGCTCCAGCGATGCCTCATCGTCCTGATCTGCCTTCACCACCTCGGCTCCTCTCCGCCTCAGCCCCTCCGCCTCCTTCTTCCTGGGGCTCCGCGTCACCGCACGCACCTTGAAGGTCCCGTCGTCCAGCAGCGCCCGGGCCACGCTGCCCCCCTGGGCCCCTGCAGGAGCAGCCGGTCAGGGCCCCGCGTCCCCGGGACTCCGGATGCGCTGGGGCCGCGGGACGGAGCCCCCGACTGCCACAGGGACCGAGCCCCCCGCTCGCTCCCCGCACTCCTCACCCTCCCGGGCGCTCGGGCATCACCGACGCCTCCGCCCCTCGCCCTCCCCGCCGGCCCCCGGGCACAGCCCGGGCCTCCCCCCGAGCACTCACCGGTGGCCCCGAACACCACGATCAGCTTCTTCCCGGCCATGCGGCAGCGCGGGCGGTCCCGGGGCTCTGACAGGGCGAGAAGTAGCGAAGTCGCACGGCCGCGGCTCAGCCCCCGGCCCGGCCCCGGGAGGGAGGGAGGGAAGAGGGGAGGGAGCAGGGCGGCTGCGGGGCCATCGCCGGTCCCGGGGGGCAGCAGGCGGGGAGGGAGCGGAGCGGCTGCGGAACCATAGCCGGTCCTGGGGCACCG